>KZ309037.1:226188-242388 GCA_000376725.2 Ladona fulva
CTAACTGATAGATCAGTTTTTACAAAGAAAGAGATTTAATTTTTTAAGATTTTATAAATCCGTCGAATGTTATTTAATTCGATCTGTGGATATCTAACAATTCGAATTAGAAATTATTAATCATTCCTTACGAAAAATTCATTTTATATTTCTCGTTTAAGTTTAACGTATAATCCAAGCTTTTAAAAATCATTTTTACGCATAAATTGTAAATATTATACTATTGAACTGGTCACTTTAAAGATCTACATTTCCTTGATTGTTCTACGCATAGGATATCTCCGATCACAGCAGGGAGATGGTCGCTGTAAGCAAAAAATATTGCATGTAATTCGTATTAGTTCTGCGGGGATAAATCAAAACTTTTCTCACAAAGCAGATGATGACCATCTGCTTCGAGTATGTTCACCTACCTACATCTACCTATACGGTAGATACCTCGAGTATGTTCACCTACCTACATCTACCTATACGGTAGATACCTCGAGTATGTTCACCTACCTACATCTACCTATACGGTAGATACCTCGAGTATGTTCACCTACCTACATCTACCTATACGGTAGATACCTCGAGTATGTTCACCTACCTATAATGACAATAGGGAGGTGGACATATTGCAAGGTTCTACGAATAACAATACGAACAATAGTTCTCGGCCTGACAATGAAATACGGCAATTTTCAGTTAAAAAATTATTTTATTCTTCTACATAATCTCCCTTGACTTCAACACACTTGCTCCAGCGTTTCTCCAACATCAGTATTCCTTCCCGGAAGTGAGAGTCTGGAAGGCTGTGAAAATATCGTACTGTACATCGTTTAATGCCATCGTCGTTATGGGTCAATTTCTTTAATGTTCGCCTCCACGGTGCACAACACCATTTTACCAAAACAGAATCTATAGAATAGCAAAATATATCGTTAACATAGCTCCCTTATAGAGCTCAAAAGAAGCGGTTAAATAAAATATGCTTAAGTAAATATACTTAAGTTAAGAACACTTTAAAACTCGCTCTGCCAACACTCAATACTTTCCTTGCATGGAGTTACTAAATCGAATGAAATTTAGGGATATATTAAGGAAGGATTTTTATAATTAAATGAACGTTTCTATCATAATTTCAATGAATAGCTATTTATTCATTGTCACA
This sequence comes from Ladona fulva, assembly GCA_000376725.2. NCBI lineage: Eukaryota > Metazoa > Arthropoda > Insecta > Odonata > Libellulidae > Ladona > Ladona fulva. The sequence continues at coordinate 227,342 of KZ309037.1, forward strand.
GTGCTTCGTCCGCTTATTTTTGTATTTTTATCGCTTCAAAGTTTTTGTTGGTAAACTGGAATATAATAGCAAGATTTTCTGCGGTGAAAAAGGTCGTTAAGTATTCATTATCAGCATAGAAGGTAGTCAAAGAGCCCATTATTTAGGTGATTATACTTCTCTCATAAAGTGGCAGCGTGGCTCGTGGCAAGTGGCTCGTCTCTTCGACATTCCTCAGATATTCCTTCCCCGAAGTCAGATAATTCCGCGTGCATCACGACCTTTGTTTTCCTCGAACGAAAGAAAAAAATCACAATGGTTGGATGCATTACTCAATGCATTTCGCTAATCTCCATTGCTGCTGCTTTGAGGTACTGAACTATTAGGAAGAGCGAGAAAAACGATAATTTTTATCTCTTCGTAAGAAATGTTTCATCGTATATTAAAAGATCCGGTGAGATCATTTTACCAAAGTTGTTAAAACGATTTAAGTTCTTAAATATTATTCTGAGTCATGTTTTCTTAATTTTAACTTCTTAATCTTAATAATCGGAATATTTTTCATTTGTTTACTGGTAAATTTAATTACTAAATTGGCAAAATATAAAATAGAGAAATCCTGAATGGATCTCATTTTTAACTAAATTTAAACTCAATGGTTTTCCAAAGGTAAATTAATCAAAACATCGGTCTATAGATAATCTAATGGCATTAAATGTAAAATGGATATACTAGAACAAATTAGGCTTTAGTTGGAAACAATCCATGTACATTTTTTAATTCCTAGGCGGCCAAATGTTCTTGCTATTATATATCTTTATATAATATGAAACTTATACCAACAGTTCGGAGATTTATCTCAAATATCCGTAAAGTTATTCTATTGCGACCAACTATTAGTTATAGCTGCTTGTATGGAATTGCTACCTCTCAGTGTTCTGATACTTTTTCTCACGTATCCAGGATTTGGTACTATTTCTGAACCAGAATACCAGGAAATAAGACAAGGCACGAAAAATGTACGAATTGCAGATTTCGGCTTAAAATATGACAACTTTTTCAATTCCCCGTGTTCTTGGTTAAAAGCCTCCAGGTCAGAACTCACCGCCATGTGATAATGAGTGACACGCATCACAGAAGTATTTCTGGAAAGATTAAATCTGTGGAAATGCGATTTCGAGGAAAGAAACGATCGTTCTTAATTTATTATCTAATTACGTCAATGCAACCTAATGTGAAGGAATGAAACGGGAATATTAAGGGAATCAGGCAATTATTAGGGAATCAGCAGCAATTTTTGATGTTTTAGGCTAAAATAATGCCTCGGAATCCAATGAAAATGAAGTGAATTGTTGAGAAAGGCGGGAGGACGCCGCGCCGGGAGGTGAACGAACCAGAAGCGGGTTAGGTAAACGAACTAGGGCAGGGGTGGGCAACCTTATCGAGAGTGTGGGAAAAAATCGGATACATCTCCGACCAAATTTTCTCATGTGCCAGCAAAAAATATTGCTTATTTTTATTTTCATTAATATATCGTTTGATATAATAATATTTGAACTGTGATTGATCCTGCTAATCGTGTAACGTTGACTGAATGGAAAAAATTATAATATGATTTTACGAAAAAGTGTTAAAAAATCGTCCCTAAAAACAATACAAATAAATTTTTCAAGGATGTTTCTCATTCCAGGAACAAGTTACCGGCGCGCTACGTTAGGCATGCATACCAAGGATTGCCCATCCCAGACCCCAACCCATTCTTGCCAGACCTTGCCAGACGTTGCCATTATGGGCAAGCGAGAGATCTTTTTTAGAACTCGGATCTCTGTCGGCACATTCCTTATGTATTGTTCTCTTAAAAATGAAGGCCTTGAGTAGAAAAGTGTAGATCCTGTTCATTAGTATTGATAATTAATGATTATATAGGTCTATTTTATTGTTAAGTAAATTTCCTCTGTGTTTTCGGGGCTATTTTCACCCTCCTTCTTCGGTGGATGTTTTCCCGCATCGTGGGTTTTTCCCAATAAACTTTCAGTTGAGGGATTTCTTCCCACAACCAAAATCTTTTTATTTTTATATGGATCTATATCTAGCTGTTTGTGGATTTTATTCATCAACTTGTCAGCCTATTGATTTGTTTCCACTGTCTGAACTATCATTCTTGTACCAATGTTTCCCGGATCGTTTAAATGTATTGATTTATTTTTCTGGATTTAAGGTAATTGTAGTCAATTGATTTTGCTCATCGTGGCGGTGATGGTAGTGGTGATGATGATGATAACAACAACAATATTTTAATCCCATCGTTGAAACTAACCAGGATTATATCAGGATCTTCCTCTATGTTTTCACACCACTCTAACACGCAAGTCCTTTTTATTTATATCAACACTCCAGCCGCAAAAGGTTCGCTATGCCTGAACAAGTCACAAGGCTGGAATGCGCGGGAAACGTTAAAGGTGAACGAACGAACGGCTGAGGGATTTGGAGAAAGGAATGCAGCGGAAGAAGACTCCCTTATTTGGGAATGATTTGGTCTGAGGCGAGTTCATACGTGTGTGGATTAATCATCTTACTGCGCAGCTTTTGCATTTTCTGTTGGTTTGGATTGGAACACAGGAGAATACGGTTATACTTAAACCATAGTGTATCTGGCGGTATATCCCTTGCTAAAATAAAGAACAAGGAGAAAATATCGCAGGGGATTTTTTTCTTTTGGGGCCGTTTCGAATCTCTTCAGTCTCAGGAAAATGTTCTACGTACTTTTTCAACATATTGAAGATATCCTTGCAGCATAGTAGCAACTTAGTAAAGACCACCGCGATAACTTATTTCTCCTCTAATAAAAATAGTGCAATGACTGATTAAGTCGCGATGTCACGCCTTCTAGCATTGATTATAATAGTAAAATGTCTTTATCCGGGAAAGTTAAAATACGCGTCTCTATTGAACATTCTGTTAATGAACACATAAAGAAAAAGAAATATTTGAGATAAAGAAAGAAACAAAACCATTTTGCGGGAACTTCAATCTACATTTAGGGAAACTATAAAATCTTCCCTCTGGTAATCACCCACAAGAAGGATGTCAAAATCCTGTTGATGAAGGAGTGATGCACGGACGTCGATTGACTTGGTTGAGTTGAAGGTCTTCCAAAGGAATGTGGGAAGGAATTCGTCCTAGGGGAGATTGTAAAATTTCATTCGTCTCTTTACTCCGCTGCTACTTCACATTATTATAGTTCTTCTGTTTATTTTAGCTTTTTACTGTATCAAGCCGACTGAAGAACAAAATTAACGTATAGTCCCATTGATTCCCATTTTATTTTCCATTGATTAAGGAGCCATTCCTTTCGACCTTGAGGTTTTAAGAATGAATGAATGTCATTGGTATATGATTAAATTACATTTTTGTTAATCAGTCGAAATATCTGTGTCTTGCGCATCTGCAGTCGTTCCGAAATTTCAATGCCAACTAAATCGAAGTAGTGCTCTTAGATTTCCCGTAACCTTAAGTCCATTTGTCCGCGCCTTTTCATAGCTAAAATGTTGGTTATTGGTAATAATAATAATATTATAGGAACAATACGGAATAACGTTGGATTATCCGAAGGTAGGTTTCAATAGAGAACTTCGTCAATTATGTAGATGGGATGAATCGTACGAGTTCGGCGTCCTTGGCCATTGCCCCGACGTTCCTGTTAAAGCAGATCTCCCGTTCGAAGAGGTGGGCGCGAACAAGTCTTCGTCTACGCTTCTTCTTCGAACTGAAAATCGGCATAAAATGCCATATTTGTTGATAGATCTGTCGATAGTCTCTTGCGAAACACTGTGAAAATGTTCGAATTCTGGACTCGAAGAAACTAGAATTGGTCTCTTAGACAGGTTCTTCAGATTCTAGCTCACTCGCGAAGTTTCCTTTGCGAAATTTTCATCACTTGTTTCCCTCATTCTTTATAGCGTGTTTTATAATATGCCTCTTTAGTGGAAAACTCAAATTGCAAACATATGGAATAAAAAAGTGGCAGAGAGTTTGGAAGGCTGTTTAGCAATCGCTGTGTGTGATTCATTGCAGTTAAAGAATTCGTTCTTCATCCCCAATTGTCAGCCTGGTAATAAACAGCTTCACTATTGAGTGAAATATGACCAAATGAAGTAATAAAGAAAGGCGCTCTCCTTGTCCGAAATGCTAGCAAACATACGACGAGAATGCACCCAATCGTACGAAGCATCCCATCTCCAGCGAAAAGATCGCGGGCCGCGCCGTGTTTACGCCCGGTTTAAAAATGTGTTTTTTGTGTTATTTATAAACTTAGAGGTTTTGTATTTGCACAGAAAATGAATTCACTATTTTCTCCGAAACTTTCCCGCTTGAAGTTTCTTCCAGAGCAAATAAGACGAAAAATAGCTGGCGAATTCAAACTGTTCACCGGTTGCCGGATCGGGCCTGCTACGATTGCACGAAGGCGGATGCGACGACGCGCCGCGCCAACTGGTCGTTGCATCCCTAAGTATGTACGTGAAAAAGGCATATCACCCGGATGCATGGACGCGAGCCCTCTGTAAGATTACTCTATGGTAATACGGAGTAACGTCGAATTATCGTTTCAGTGGGTTTCAATAGAAAAGTTCATCAATGATGTGGATGGGATGAATCGTACGAGCTTGGCGTCCTTGGCTATTGCCCCGACGTTCCCGTTTAAGGCAATCTCCCGTTCGAAGAGGTGGGCGCGAACAACTCTTCGTCTATGCTTCTTCTTCGAACTGAAAATCTGCATAAAATGTCATATTTGTTGACAGTACCTCCCTCCCATTCGTTCCTCTGGTCCTTACGCGGTCAAGAATAACAGTGTCAATCTACTGCGTTTCAGTAATGACCTTGGACGTACAACCGCACAATATTGTTTTCTCTATGGGATGTGATATTTTATATCGTATATATCGGAGATATAATCGTAGCTATTTAGGAATTTTGGTGTATTAACACCCCCTGCCATACGCCTTACGGCGGTTCGCGGGTTTTTATGTAAATGTAAATGTGATCTTTTTATGGGTCCAAGTTATTACAACTTCGACAATCACTTTAAAAGCAAACACAGTTACTTATGAAAAGGCTTTGTTAATCCAGACGACCGGCGAGATGCACGGACGTCGATTGACTTGAAGGGTCGTCGTTGGGTTGAAGGTCTTCCAATGGAATGTGGGAAAGAATTCGTCGCAGGGGAGAACCGAAAGAATTCCGCTAATTCTTGATTCCGAAAATAAAACCATTTAACAGTCAAAAATAAGACAAGCTTCAACGAACTGAAGAATTTGCATCTAAAACGGTAAATTAAAAAGTGTATGAAAGAAATGCGTCGGGTTTTCAATGAAATTATGAAAATTCAGCGAAAACTCTCCGCATATATTTAAGAGCTAAGCTAACTGATCACAGGAATTTACATTCACTATATACTACTGACTTTCAAAAATGAAGCGGTGATTTGCGGTAAATGAGAGATAAGTAAAAGACGTAATGTTTCGTGCTTTCTAAGAACACAACGGAATTAAAAAGGTTTATTTAATTAGCAAGATTATAAGCAGCAATGAATGACCATTAATCAACACAAAACTAAAATATCGAATAATATCAAGGAAAATAACATGGGAGCAAATAAAATAAAACAAAACAAGAATTGAAAGATGTTAAAGAAACAGGTTAATTTACGGAAGATGGAGTGAATTGGATGGGGGAAAAGTTTCAGAGAAGAGTTGTAGGACGAAATAGAGTTCAAAAGTTGTGAGATGCGGTAAAACCTTGATCTTTGGGAGAAAGTAGAAAAGAGGTGTGTGAAGTACATACGTTGGAATGGCAGGAGGTAAAAATTAATTCTCGTGAAACATTCTCCTCCATCGAACAAGTTCCTATATGATACATAATCGTTTTTCCTGGAGTTTGTGCGCCCTAATTTATAGAACGGGTATTTTTCAAATTTAAAAAATTCACCTATTCAGCTCCACAGCGTTCTCAATGAATGTACAATATCAATGAATATGCTTATAACAGCCGCTTTTGTTTGTCATTCCTCTCTTTACTCCGCTGCTACTTCATATTATTATAGTTTTTCTGTTTATTTTAGCTATTTACTGCATCAAGCCGACTGAAGAACAAAATTAACGTATAGTCCCATTGATTCCCATTTTATTTTCCATTGATTAAGGAGCCATTCCTTTCGACCTTGAGGTTTTAAGAATGAATGAATGTCATTGGTATATGATTAAATTACATTTTTGTTAATCAGTCGAAATATTTGTGTCTTGCGCATCTGCAGTCGTTCCGAATTCGAATGCCAACTAAATAGAAGTCGTGCTTGCTCATAGGTTTCTCGTGACCTTGCCAAGACCACGTGTCCCCGCCTTTTCATAGCCACCGTTTTGCTTATCGGTAACAATAATAATAATAATAAAGAAGAAGTAATACGGAGTAACGTCGAATCATCGTATCAGTGGGTTTCAATAGAAAAGTTCGTCAATTATGTGGATGGGATGAATCGTACGAGTTCGGCGTCCTTGGCCATTGCCCCGACGTTCCTGTTAAAGCAGATCTCCCGTTCGAAGAGGTGGGCGCGAACAAGTCTTCGTCTACGTTTCTTCTTCGAACTGAAAATCGGCAAAAAAAATCATGTTTGTTGACAGTACCTCCCTTACGTTCGTTCCTCTGAATACTGGACGCCTCTCTATATTGTAAATATTTCCATGGCGTTAATTTCCTAATTTTTCCTTTATTCTAGCAAGCAATTTCGGCCGTTTATTATTAAAGATTAAGATGTATGATTCTAAGCGTAGTATTTCCATAGAAGACAAGAGTCAACAATTAATTTCGATGGTTTTTTTTATCATGAAGATCATAGAAATTTCGAAATATTGATCTCATAATTTCATACAAAATTCCTTCTCTAAACATCAGTTAATATTTCCATAGCAATCACATTCAAGAAACGGAATGAACCCTCTTTCTACTGCGTGCATTAGGCAGTATCCTTTCTTGGTTATCGTCTGAACCGGCCATGCGTGGCTGATCGGGCAGGTAATCTAAAAGAAAGCAATTGATACGAAGCACTAACGAAAAGAATATTCAGATTAAAATAACTAAGGAATTCGGGTACGAAATTATTCTTAATACCGTTTTCCGCTGATGGAAAGGGCGATACAGACGTGGCTGAGGGAATTTCCTTTCATAGATGCCAATGTGGCGCGAAAGAGCTCGACCTTGGGAGGGAGGCCAGTTGGGGTAGAGTGGAATGTTCGGAGTTGCGGGGTTACTGCCACGAGGCCTCCCCAGCAAAAAATAAAAGGGGCCCCTCGTCTGAGCATAGTCTGCGCAGGATTCCATCGACTTTAAAAATGTTGACAGTATAACGTGAGTATTTAGGATTTAAATTCAATTGCTCATGTTTAAAATTTATCTCCAGTGAATAGGTTTGAGAAACTACGGACTTAAAGAATGACTTAGACAGCTGAGTGGATCTATAATATTGTCGTAATTTCCACAGCAGATTTTTATTGACTAGTTTCGTCAACGAGTTGACATCTTCAGGTCCTCTCACCTTCTGTACTCTTTCTTTTAAGAGAATCTATATAATCTTAGATATAGCTATCCATTTAAGATATAGTGTTTATATATTATATATAGTTATAGTAANTACACTTGACATGGAATGGCCCAGAAGTGACCTCGCCAATGAAAGAGGCGCCCGAGGTATTCAGTGTTGAGGAAAATTAACCAAACATAATTTTTAAGAAAGCAGAAAATGCAATGCTAAATAAAAGATATCGATTATCGTTGAACTTGTAAGTAAAAATGATGGACGTATGTAGAATCTCTAACATTCTTTTCTCATAAACTCCTTTGGAATTTCGACGGGACTTGAACTTAGGGAAAGTACTCTTTGATCAATCTTTTTTCGTCGAATAATCTGAGAAGGATGAGCCCGTATCAAATAAAACAGAACTGAAAATAAACAGAAATAGAAAATAAATATTTGGAATAATAAACACAAAGAAGATTCTTTGATACTTTGACACCGGCTTAATGCCATTTAATCTAATGTTCTCAAATACAAGGATAGTCTATTAAATTTATCTTCACGTCTGATGAGGATAAGCTACAAAAATCACGTCTTTGGCGGGCGCAGAGAGGAAGACCAATCAAAGATGAGTAGCGTTGATCCGTTCATCTTTATAACTAACTATATTTTTGGACTTATCTGCAAACCCGGAGACGCTCACTACCCTCAAATCAGAAGAGAAATCAGCTCTCAGCTCCGTGACGTATAGTGATATACTGGTTTTCTTACTGTAACGATATCGACCACAAGTGGTCTAAATAATATTGCCAGGGGTCGATTCGAATTAGGGACTCGATTGGAGGTCGATGAAGAAATGTAAATTAAAATTCACTACTACAGTACTTGAATAAAATAGAATAAAAGCAATATGTTAAGTAAATAGACTTATATTTTGCAACAGTGTTGAGACAGACATCTCTCGTGGAACTCCGACAGATAATCAGCATCTCCGGATTTACGGATAAACAGCTTAAATATCTACCTTATCTCGCGAAATCCGCGAGAGAAAATTCTCTCAAAAATAACTGAGGCGCATTGAAATGGCGTCTTCTATCGATTAAAATTTGCGTCATTATGAAGAAACATAGTCGTATTCCTCCGCAGTTTCAACGAAACAGAATCGATTCATTCGGAGTTTTGCTTTCATACATAACAATCGTTTTATTCCGTGTTGGGGAAGCCAAGTAAATAACCTCGTTTATCTCCACTACAACTTCATAGTTCCCTCTCCTTGCGTACTTCCCTCAATACTCATCCATTCATCTGTCCGTACTTTCCATTTTTCCTCACATTACGCATTTCCGTGCATTTCAGGAGCAACATCTTCATCCATCTTTGTCGCCGTCTCCTTCATTTAGGACATATTCTCAATACCATGTTTCATGCCCGCCATTCTGTTGCCATCCCCTTCGTATTTGTCCAAAAGAGCGAAAGTCGACCTGTTTCGTATTGGTCACTGGCCATGCCCCCTTTCTATTCACACTGTGATTACAGTCACTTTATCCTTTTCTCCTCACATTTATATCTTTTAATTGCGTTCAGTTCAACCAAACGCATCTCCTTTAAATAGGGTAGTAGTAGTATTGTTCACAGTTAAGGTCATTTCGCACGTAGGCCCTTACCGGGAATCGAACCCGGGACCGCTTTAACCGAAGTCGAATGCGTTGCCCACTTGGCTATCTGGGAGTCTCCTGGTTGGTCTGGAGCCTCAAATAAGTTCTATCTCATCGTTACGCTAAAAGACCAAGTAAAATGACAATGTTAAATATTACTCCTGGAAATAGGGTATCCATGTCAAGAGTTTGATTTTGTGGTATTACTTCTAGATTTTGGGGTTTGTTTATTACTAAGTAGCCTTATTAAGACTTGAGGTTTCTTTATAGGTCTTGGGAATAATCGCACTTCCATTCTACTACGATATAATAATATAATGAGAAAACGACCTTAGGCGAAGTTGAAACTACTAAGTCGCTTCTTACATATTTCATCAAATTTAAAGGTGATAGTATGAAAAACTCTCACTGAAGAAGACTAATTTGTGGATTTATAACCTAAGTTTGCACTTTGAAAAAAGTAAACCTCGACAGGAAAACACAGGAGTAGAGGTGTAAGAAAACTGCGAAACGTAGTGATAGATAACTGAGTTTTAAGGTCGAAATCACAATCATTCATTGGGTGCAGAGAGTTGAAAATTTTAATATCATGAACTAAAACTGAATGGTTACTATCCGTACCCCTTAATTATTTTACGAAGGTGTTTTTCATGAATTTAAGCCCAAAATCGTGGTCTTGTACCCCGAAAAAGGATTCACCTGACCTTCCTACTTGAAGGGCTCAACTTCCGATAACATAAACCACGTTGGCTAACACGAGGGACTTGATGCTCCAAGTTTAAATAGACTTGTTATTCGAACGGTGGAATATTTTCGAGAGCACATCGACTTTAGGCTTTGTTTGCGAGAGTTCGAGAAAGTGTAGAAGGGAGATTTTTGCGCAACTTTCCAGACGTGGAGTTACACGGACGGAATGAATTAGAGATGGAAACAGATGACCGTATTTGTTGCTCTATCGACTCATATGTAAATGCTTCGGCGCGGGTTGCCGAAAGAGAGGAAATTTAAATGAAATTTCGACGGGATCTCCACTGCAGCGCTAGGAAACGGAGTTCGTGGACCTGCACTCGAGAAATTGCGACGCAGTTACTGAAATTCCCGTTAAACGTGAACCCCGCGCAGTGCTCTTCTTTTGCTATCCCACGGAAAACAATGCGAATAAAAAACGTGAGAGCTTTTAGAGAATTCTGATCGCGAGATCGCGAGAAATCTATAAAGCATACTATCGTATCTATCCAAAACTGTCCGAATATCCAATAGCAGATTAAAACGTCTATATGTTAAATGCCTAAGTTCTATCAAGTACTTGAGAGGGTAGTATAAAATCAGTACACGAAGCCATAACTCCAAGGAGAAACTGACATGAAAAAGTCTGACAGGACCGGGATTCGAATCCGGATCTTCCATTTCCAGGATGACTGCACTAGCGAATTGAGCTAGTGCCAGAATGCCGTTCGGAAGAATTTGTGGAATGTGGCCGGTGCCTCTAGGAATTCGTGGGTGTGAGCGAACCCGCTTAGTCAGAATTCTGAACGGCATGACTAATTGTTCTGGTACGAAAGCTCAATTGAGTAGAGTAGTCACCCGGAAAGTGGAAAATCCGGGTTCGAGTCTAGGTCCTGTCACTTTTTCATGTCCGTTTCTCTTGGGGAATATTCTTCAGCGCACAAGTTATAGCCTCGTTGATTATCGAAGATAGCTTACTTTTTATGGAGCGGTGTGGAATCCACTAGTGATGTGCTTCAACGTGAATTCAATTAAAAAATTCTCGGATGGTTACCGTATTAGTATAAAAACTGCAGCGCGGTTTGGGATCCGCACGAAGTAGGTCTAGCCTCAGATTTAGAAATGGTCCAACGTAGGTCGGCCCGTTTCGTTAGTGGAGACTTTAGATTCGACAGCAGCGTTACGGCTATGAATCCCATTGCACGCTTAAGGGTTAACAGGATATTAAAAAGCAACGGCTCGTAGACAAAACAGGAGATCATTACCAGTTGAAATCAAGGATGCACCCTTCAGTGAGTCAGAGAATACTGCTTTTTAGGTATCAAGATCACCAAGCAATGGAGATGCCCAGAGAAGAGAACAAGTAGAATATCACAGGTAGAGATAACATTCTAACAAAAAAAATACATTTTTAGACAGAAATGAATACACATTTGTATATAGGAAAACGGTACATAAGAAAATCATTTTTTGGAGCTTGCAGGAGCTCTAACAGCATAAGATAAGAAAGCAGATTTTAAGCAATGGGATGAGGTTCTACGGAAAAGTAATGAATATAAAATTGCTGGAAAATTAATGTTGAAGTCTTTGGAAGAGCAAACCAAGAGAGAAGTCTCTGGGAAACATTGGCAAAAAGAAGAGGGAACTTAATCGAGCACACACAAAAAAAAGATAATCTGCTGAGGAGGGTACAGTGATACCTCGGCTAACGAAGGTTTTTGGTTCCGGAATCACATTCGTTAGCCGAAACATCATGTTGACAGGCGCCTCACTTCTCGCTGTCTTCAACATGAACAACCCATATAGGTTGGTGGGTGTCTCCTATGTGAGGTGGTCAGTTCATTTCCTTGTCCACAGGCGGAAAAGATAAGATTCTGGAGCGTTCATGTTTGCTGCTTTATCTAAGTGCGCGCATACAGCAAAACATTAGTTGGCCGAGTCCGAGAAACCGCAAAAAATATTTTCATTAGCGGAAATGTATGTTAGCACGGTCACACGTTCGCCGAAGTATTGCTGTATTGGAAGGAATTGTGGAGGACAGGAATTACGGAGATACACGACGGAATGAGGGAAGAAAATTCTGCCGCAGCGAGGACTCGAACCCAGATCTCCCAATTACCAGTCGGTTGCTCTAATAGTTAAGCTACCATGACAGAGAAATCCCTCCTTCGATATCAGAAGCTAAGCCTTGCTCTATTTTTTTTTGTCGCGGCAGATAGGAAGATCCGGGTTCGGTTCCCGACTAACGGCAGACTATTTCTCTTTCATTTCTGTATCTAAAATGAAGCATGTAAACCGTGCGTTTTTCATTGATTTTTTACTCAGGTTAGATTATTAATTTGTCTTAAGTAGGAGTAGTATTAAAGTGCTTTGACTACTAAGGTTATTTCGCACGGTTGGGCCTCGTTTTTATTTGTGAAAATAAAGAAATCGGAACAGGATCATATATATATATATATATAAAGCAAATGTCTGTTCGTCCGTCCGCCCGTCTGTCCGTCCCCCTATTTATCTCAGAAAGGGCTTGACTTAGAGATATGAAACAAACTGCATTGTGTTTCTACGATGCTTTCGGTTTTTCGGTTCGGACCCAGTAGCCCATAATAAATTTCCATAAGAGATGAACGTAAAGTACGTTTTCATGACGTGCAGAGGTTATTTCTTTTACAAAATTAAATTAGAAGCAACGGTCTTACGAAATTGAGACAAGTGTCACAAGAAAGGAAAACGATCATAGAATTTTATTTTAGTCGTGAAATGTTCACATAAAGTCGAAATTGCGAGAACTTTGATAAAAACACGGGAAATTAGTATATTTTTCGGAAATAAACAACCCATCCCTTTGACGACCAAGGCAATTGTTGAATGTTGATTTCACGAGTTATCTCATATAAATACATGGGGAAAATCAGTTATTATATTTTTCTATAAGAAATGTACGTAAAGTAGGCTTTCATGACTTGAAAACAGTAGAATAAATATTATAAATAATGGTAAGAAATATATTGAGTTATTATGATCTTACGACGGACTGTTTCTGGCTTAGGAGGACCGGATATATACGATAATAGATATATTTTAAAACTAAATTAAGTTCCGTCATGCTTGACGGGGGCGTTTACTAGTATTTAAATGAAAGGCATCATCTTCCTCTTTTGTCCTGCCTATTTAATACAGTCTATCTGCTCCACATGTTGTGCTACCAATGACTTTCAACTAAAGCCCCATTCGCATCTCCTCAATTTAACATTAAAATATTCCACGAAACATATGGAATCTGAGTCCGAATAAAATCGAGGAGGGAACCTCATTCAAATTGGCAGCCTGGAGACATTTCATAATAATAAATTCATTGCAACTCGAAACCTCATTCGGAAACAAGGCCAATATCTGGGATGAAAACAACACAGAGGAGGAAAATATTTTGGTTCGCGGCGCAATACAATTCTTGGCGTAATCTCATTTGCCAAGCCAGATGAATGAATCAGTATGCCTCGCATTGGGAGTGTTTGCCCCGTATTTTCCGTCGGGGCCTCCTCGAATTCACCTCTTCTTTATAGCCGCTATCTCCATCGCTCCGGAAGGAATTTGGTAGTCAAATGAAACTATTTAGTCAGAGAAATACGTTACAAAAGCAAACTCCAAGTGGATCGAAAGAGGGTATTCCATTGGCAAAGGAAGTGAGGCAGCTCGCAAGTATTTATTGTGGAGAAAAATATTCATGTTTTATTTATTTAGCGCATGACTACCAAGATTGATCGGGTTAGCTTCTGTATACAGTATTTATACTAAGTACTTCGAAATAATCACTTCGAGACTATTCTAGTTTGTTTTGGAGTTGGAATTTCTATGAAGTGAACTTCTGTGAAAAATAATCGATTGAGCCTGTTTATAAGACCATTCCGTGTCAAGTGGACCAATTTTAGAGAAGTGCCCCGCTCGACCATCACCGATATCAATGAAATTTTGCGTGAACAAAACTTCATATCCTCTATGAACATTTCCCTAATTTTACATCCATCGATGAAATATTTGCTGAGATATAGTAATTTGTTTAACCCCCTACAACAGCCTTCTACAGTTAGACATCGATTTTTAGCAAGTTTGAGACACGTTATCTTAAGCAGTATTCCGTTGAACAAATAAAATTTGGTATTCTTATACAACATATGTTGATCTACTACATAAAATATTTAAACGTCCTTTATAAGCGAAATCTGCAAAGAACATTAGAAGCAAAATCGGTCCAAAAAATGATGGTTCGAAAAAAATGTAAAGTTTGGCATTTTATATCTTTCGAGATAAACATAAGATAATCACGAAAATTGGTGCCTTATAACTGCGCTATACAAAGTGTTTGACTAAAAAGTTTCATTTTCTTAATGCCATCCGTTAGTTTAAAAATTGAGTGCAAATATTGTGATTTTCGTTACGACGCCGAAAATAAGGTATATTCAGCTCACATTTACAAAAAAAGACCATCTCGAATCTTTTTCGAATTAATTTCAAATGAAAGAACATGCTTTTGTCCCTCTAAAAACCTAATTCTAGTTTTTCATCGCGAGCATATAAGGCCCAAGAAATCGAAATAAATATGAAGTTACCTCCGCCCAAAAAATGTAGCACGAAAAAAAATTTAAAGTTTGAATAATGAATGAATGTTAAAGTGTTTGAATAATAAGTTTCATCTTTCTAGTGCCTTCTGTTAGTTTAATAATTGAGTGTAAATATTACGAATTTCTTTACGACGCCAAAAATAGGGCATTTTCAGTTCATATTTACAAAGCAAGACCCTATCAGTCAATTATTAAAGTAACGGAAAGCATTCGGAAAGTGAAACTTTTTATTCGTACACCTCGTATTAAGTCATAAGGCACAAAGTCTCGAGTTAATCGTATGTTTATTTGCAGAGATATAAAATGCCAAACTTTGAATTTTTGAATTAATTTATAGATAAAAAGAGATATTTTTCATTCTTGAGTGAGGGTGAAGCAAATTGACACATTCACAAAAAAGACCCTCTCGAAACTTTTCCAAAGTATCTTTAAAAGAAAGAACATGCTTTTATCCCTCTAAAGACCTAATTCTGGTTTTTCATCGCGGGCGTATAAGGCCCGAGAAAT
>KZ309037.1:272474-289767 GCA_000376725.2 Ladona fulva
GACATATTCTTTCCACCTTTCCCTTATGCTGGCTGGATCTCGTATAACTTTACCATTATTATCTTTTATTGTGGTTGTTCTGTTTCGTGTTTTATTTCCCGTTAACTGTTTCACATTTCTATACATTACGTCGACCCTTCCACTTTCGTCCAGCTTTTCTATTTCGTTACCTTGACCCTTCCACCACTGTTCCCTTTCCCTATTTGTTTCCCTATACATTCTACGTCCTTGTTCTGTGTTAACCCTTTTCCATTTCCTTCTTTCCTCCATTTTATTTATTATTTCTACCGTCACCCACGGTTTCCTCTTTTTGTTTTGTTTTCTTTTTTGGCTTATTATAGTTTTTTAAGAATGTCGTCTGTACATGACAATCTTCTTTTTTTTGCTTTTTTCCCTAGGAGCAGAGCACCATAGTTTTTAAAAATTGGATTTTTAACAAGAAACATATTTTTATGGAATTTATGTACAATTTTTTGCCTTATCTCTAATAGTGGTTGAATTATGATATCTTTTAATCTTAGTCTAACCAATTTATTAATGTTGTGTCTGCTCGGATACCTTTGTTGTAGAAGGTTTTGTTTTCGGTGAGGTTGGTTTTGGCGGTGTTAAAGTTGACTGGGCATGCATAAAGCAATATTGGTGTGATTAGAGTGTGTATTAATGTGATATTAATAAGAACGCGCAAAACTGAAATCCTAATGGAAGGGTTCAACTAGGCCATTTGTGGAAGCCCGCTGGTCCAATCGGTTTACTTTAAATTAATAAGATATATCTCGGTTGAAAACTTTCATGCACCAGCACTACTATAACCTCGACGCTGCCAATGACTAGATAGTCTAAACTACCAAAGAGAAAAAAGCACAGCAGGATGGAGGTTTTGAAGATGAACGAATACAACTTTCTACAGGAAACATTTTCTTTCAAAGCCAAATTCTTTTCTTTGTGTTCCAAACCGACCTTTCTGAGAACGAAGTTTTACAATCTCCTCTCGTCCTTATTCAGACCGGGGTCTCCTCAACGGTCATATAATACACTCTGGTCAGAAAACCTTCGTTAGTTGTGACTGTGAAGTGAATATGAGCATGAACTGCTAAACTATCCTTCAATACTTAACTCTCCTTCGCCTACCTCATCTGTTCAAAAGTATAACATCCATTTCACCTTCTTCAGACCAATTTGTAAAATAGATTTACACTCTGACTTGCTTTTTCAACTGTTTTTATGTATATTTGTATTTTACTGATTAAATCCTTCTTTATTTACGTTTAAATCCAGTAAAAGGTGGAAATTGCCGATATCGAATCAAGCGAGGAAATGTCATCATTCCANATCCTAAGTAAAGGCCTCGTGCTGTTTTTGGGTTCATATGAAATAAGTAAATAAATATTTTCGTAAGCAATGGCAGGAAAATCAGTACAAGTGAATCTATGCGCGTTATGAAATCAACAGCTTATATTCACCAAATTTGGGAGCAGGTTCGCTGTACGGAGCGTACGTGCAGAGCCGCACGGTCCTAAGGGTGTAAGGGGTGCATCGCATCCGGTCGGCGGCATCTTGGGGGCGGCAACAGAAACGTAGCCAACCGAATCTATTATTAAAACAGCATTATTTGTTGTTTTCTGTTTCATGCACGCGACATCTAGGAAAAATTATAAAGATAAATTAAAGTACCTGAGGATGATCTTATAGATCGAAACCATAGTCGTGAGTTAATAAATATTACTGTGGTAAAGGTATAAGTGTTCTTCTTTTTCACAAGTTTGATTAAATTAAAGATTGGCAAACAAATAGAGTAAAGACTTAGGGATAACTCAAAACGAAAAGGGAATATTAGTTCAGTGGATTTAATCAAAGTTACTTATCTTTCAATAGAATTTTTATTAGAAACTTTCGTATTTAATTCCGAATAATAGATTTTATACACATCATATAATTTTAAGTTATACGCACTGCGATAATAATGCTACTGGAAAGTAATGCGAAGTACTAATAATTTACTAATCTGTATCCTGACTATTAACTATGTCAGTATACGGAATATGCATAATTAATTGTTACTGCCGTTTTGTGAACAATATAAGTTGTGGAACGAAGTAAAAAAACATTGGATTTTCAAAATTTTTTTTTTTAATTTATACCTGCAAATCAGGAAATATATGGTTTTAGTGTTTATTTTTAAAGGGCGGAAAATTATGTTTGCACCCTGGCGGCAGATAGACCGGGAACGGCTCTGCATACGTACATTTAAAATGCGCTTCATTTTAATGAGTTATCAAGGTAAAACACATCAAAATTCGAAATCCATTGATAGCAAATCTGACATGGGCCCGCAGAAGGGGCACCTCCATCAACAAAATCAATTAACCGAAGATTTTTTGTGCACCTAAGAGTAATCAGGAAACTAATTTAAGGTACGAAGCGTGATCAACGTAAAAACGTGTAACACGCGGACGTCATTTCACGCGACTTTCATCGTGAACAATTCATGTTTGCAACAGAAGCGGAGACTGAGTTTCGAAATCTCGTCACTCGCGAGTTATTATACAAAAGATTTGGTCGATAAACAAGTGAGAGGATGTGGTATGGGTGACGGGTGCACGGGTCTATCCTTTTTCATGGCTCAGACACAAGGCACACCTTGTCCATGGCCTGAGACAGACGCAGGTGCGAGGAGGGTGCGTGGCTATGGCTGCGAAGGGGTGAGGGAGCAGGTGGTCGCCGGGCTGCTGCTCCCTTGCAAAGAGCAGACTTCTTAGTCTCCTTCCTCCGTCAAGATCTCTTTTATTTTCCTTGGAAGGCGCACGCGCTCTCTTCACCACCCCCGACCTCTCCACACGCAATCGATGTAAGAAGCCGATTCTGCAATTCCCAGGCGGCTGCTTTCAAACTCCAACAAAACAGATTTCAAAACGCTTATGAAACTAAGCGTTAACTAAGTATTCAAAGCGGTAACTAACTAAGAGTTAAGCGTTAAGTAACTAAGCGTTATCAAAGCAGTTAAAGAATGGCTTTTGAGTCACTAAGATGTTGAATTTTTGTTAAAAAATATTGTGTGAATGTTTTCAATGCTTTATATTATACGTTTATTACTTCTGTATAGTTTTTGTTTCATGTACTGACACTTGGTCGTAAGTTTCTTTCATTTTCTTTATTACTTTTTCTATTGTAGTTTTATCAATTTCCTGAATGGTCGGTAACCCCAAAGCTGGTGATTTTTCACTAATGCCGTACCTATATCCCTTAAAAAGTAATGTGTTTTGTTTTGTACACTGATACATGTAAAGGAATAAAAATTATACTATTATTATTTTCTTCCTCTTCTCAGAGTTTCAGATTTAACAATCCCACCTGTCCCCTAGTTGGAATGGACCATGCTCTCGACATTATTATTATTAAAACCAGTCAATCGTTCTTACATGGAAAAGAATTTTTAAATTCATATTCGAAAGGCGAAACTAAGAATTGCTAAGGCGATTCAGGATGTGGTACTCCGGACTTACGATGAGAATTCTAATAAGAAAAGATTAAAACTGAGGATGCATTCGCTCGATGAATTAAGATATAGTACGCTTTCAGAGGATGTTATGGATATATTGCGTCCTCCCAGGGAGGTTGTGATACTGCGAGTGAAGTAAGGAATTCGGTGCTACAGCTAGTACTGTAGTTAAGAAAATTCATTTTTTCCCCCGATGGATGCGCGACGGCATCCGATTAACGAAATGGATTGAAATTTGAATGGACCCCCTACCACAATGGCGTATTCAAGGGAGGTGAAGTGGGGACCAACCCCCTACCTCTTTGATGACTTTAATGTACTAGTAATTTGCATAGAATTCTCCAATGAGCTTGAATTGAAGTCAGATTGTGGAGTTTTTCCACAATCACTATACTTCTATTACACATATCGCGACCAAAGGCAATTTAGAAGTCAATTGGAGATGAGTTCGTGAGGTAGAAACTGTTCGATATAATCTTTTCTTTCAACAAATCTATTCTTTATAAGCTCTACTTGGCGAGAGAAAGCGATATAACGCATGGTGATATATTTTCACGTCTGCGAAGACGAAAAGAAGAAAGAAAAAGCCTTTAGTAGAGGGACAGCGTAAGTGCAGAGAGCAGCGGCCAACATTGGAGATAGCAGCTCGAACTTTGGGCGGCGAGCGATGAATACCTACGCAAGAAGAGGGCGGCGAGAGGGAGGAAGGGTGTAGAGAAAATAATATAGGAACTTCTCAATGAGAAAGAAATTGCCCCGACTAACTGGCACCAGAGTACGCGTACATTTATAATATATTGCAATGCACATAAATAGACATGTGAAAGAGATTAGAACACAATAAAAGAGAGAGAGGTTATACAAATTACACTAACAAGCTCCAAGAAATGGATTTTTAAATCTTGGAGAAGTGTTCACATCAATATATTAAATCAACTTCTACAACAAATTAATAAAATTAAGTATAACCCTTATGAAAAAAACAAAACTTATCGAGTCCAGTCTCTCTCTCTGACGACACCGCCAAGTCCGGCACACACACATCAGATCGACGCTATTGACTTGACGAGGACTTAACTGAGACCACACTGAGACTAAAACAAAAAACCTCTTTTGACCAATTCAAAAAAAAAAGACATTGCAGCGCCACATAGGACTGCACAAATTTTACCTGCGCCCTCCAGTGGCAGCTCTATGTTTTACAAACCGCGCGTTTCACGTGACAGGTGGTAAAGATAAGAATCGAAAGGAAAAATATTTATGCCACAAAACGAAATTTCGAAACCTAAAAAATCAAACCTACCCTACAAATTGAATTGGCTACATTCTTCGCAAGGTCTGTGTAAAGAACAATTTATAAATACAACAAATAAGTTGTCTTACAAGCCTAAGTCGAAGTGAGTCGTAAACACTGCAAATTTACAAACCGAGGAGAATTTCAAAGATAGTTTCATGCAATGTTATAGGTTTTGAAATTGCTAACTGGGGACACCCAACCTATACTATGTAGTTCGAGTTCCAGTCGCATCGACTTTATACCCTTCCGTTTACCCTTATGAATTATTATCCAATATAGAGTATTACAAAATTACGTATAAACTCTTTCTTCTCCTACACGTATACACGTTCTTTTTCTAAACGTTACGTATAAACTCTTTCTTCTCCTAAGTATAGAGTGACTGAATCACGTAATTTAAAATTTCTGTAGATAATTTTTATCTTCTTTGCTCTTAAAGAAAGGTGAAGGACAGATTTCAACGGACGATCAGGGCCTTTAGCATTTGCAGATTAAAGTAGTGTGAGAACATCATAAATCTATTTTTACAACCGGGATAAAATTGCAATCAAATCTTTTCGGCCTCCTGGTGCGCTGAATTTATATCAAAAAGTGTCTGACATTAAAGGTACACCCGTAAATGTCGTTACATCGAACATGTTCCGGTAAGTTTGGATAATCATGCAACCATTACGTGCTGCGAGCATAATTAATCCTGATTGTCTGAAGACTAGGAAGAACTCCGAAACCGGTTGCAATTCACTCAAATGTATTTTCTGCGGACGAAGTGAGATTTCTTTTTCATCGAACTAAACATTGGGTACACAGCCTTCCTCTTTGATAAGAACACCCGAGGCCTGTGTGGAAACAGCGCGCAAAATATAAAAAATTATAATGGTAATAATAATAAATGTCTTTATTTTGGCGAGATTGAGACAAAGTCTCCTCTTCCATCCAACCCATTGTCATAATAGATACATTTTTGAATTTAAAGAAATGAGAATATTGAATGTGTGTATATTAAAAACCTAAGAGAGTCTTAAGGAAAAATTGTCCACTGCAGGAAAACACCCACAAAGGGGGGTGTGAAAAACCTGCGAAAAGCTACCAATAGTAACAGTTAAAAAGATACAATAGAAACAGTGTAAGAAAGAAAAAATAGATAAAATACAGATACAGTTATACATGTGGTACATCAATAAGCATAGTCAAGTTGTTACAGTATACAGAGTATAGCTGATATGCATAATAATTGGATTAATTACAAAGTATCAAAATCGCATATAATAGCAATAATCAACATTTACGGAATATTACACATATTCTGATCAAAAGCAATAACAGTAATCATAGATATACCAGTCATCTAAAAACAAGTATTTAAATATTACATGTCATGAACACAAATAAAAATAAAAACTGTAGTCATAGATATACAAGCAATACAAAAACATGTAAATAAATATTTAATGTCATAAACATCGAGTCAATTTACATTTGTGAGAAACACATCGTCAATATATTGCATAGAAACTACATTATCAGTGAGTAATACCATAATATAGAAATGATAATAATTACATGACGCTACATTACATACATTCGTTTGGATACAAAAATTCTCCATAAGTATGTGAAATAGGCGTGTTTTCAGGATCAGAAAACGACCAAAAGGTTGCTCGAAGAAAGCGACGGGTGGAGGTTGGAAGAAATAAAGTGGTGAGGGAGAGGGTAGGAGGTATAATTTGTGACCCTGTGGTAGCTGCGAAGGGGCCACGTGGTGAGCACGCGCTCTGAACCAGCGCTTTTCTTCACATCAAGCTAAGAAGGTCTGAGAAAATGGCTTGGGTGCATTCAAAGGCAGATGGGCGCACGTGGCACGAAGCCGGCTGCTGCTGCTTCCAGAATAAAAACGCATTCTTCGAAGTTTAAAGGACGCCTCCAAGATCGACGCCTTCTAGACGGACCCGAGGGTCACAGTCGATAGATCACACAAACATAAATCTGTTTATGAGGCAGCGATGGTCAACCAGTCCGCAGATGCAATCGACTCCTGCGCTTTTTGTCGAATTTGTTAAGATCAACAAAAAGAGGATTTTACGGAGATGAAAATTACATACCACCCATTCTGACATCCATGTTGTATTTTCATGAAGTTCACCTTCAATCAGGTTGCCTAGATGTGTCCTTACTAGTAGAAACCCGTTCTACCGAATCAAATATACGAAATACCCCCTTTAGTAAAATCTATATGGGGTGATAAAACCGCCCGTTCCCTGTTGCAGAAATATTATTATTGTATATTTGCATTATTATATTGTATCATTGTTATTGTAGTTTCCGAAATGATATGAGAAACGATATCGAATGATGTCTTTATTGTGCTTCTTCCTGGTAAGCAAATTGTGAACGGTACAAATCGCAAGATACTGTTTTTAGGTGGGTATTAATGTTGGGTCTTATGAATACAAGAATAAAACTGGCAGCTGACGAACGTCTTATTTAAATGGTTTTTTCAAGACTCAAAATACAACTTCGCATTTAGAAAGAAATAGGTATAAGGGTAACTTGGAAACTAACTCAGTTCTTTCCTGAAAATTTCCACCCTTAATTTTCAAAATTCCGTTTGTTTCCACAAATGTCTATATGAGTACCCTGCAAGCCGCCTTTCGGCGTGTGGCAGGGGGTGCATGTACTATGGCCCTGTTTCCTTAATCGATTATATTCGCGTATCGTTCGCGGAAAATAGGAGTTCTTCAATCGATTGGTTCTGGCATCTATTTCTCTGATATTTTCCGCATTATCGGAACGGCCTATGTAGCATGGCGAACGCATTATATCGGCTACATCCTCTCTGAACGTGCTTTCTCTGAATTTATCCAGTAAATTGATCCTTTGTTGAAATCTTTGAACTTCCAAAGATTCCCATGCGTCCGGAAGCATCTGAGTGACGCTCACTGATTTATCGTTGAAATTCTTCACAAATCGTATCACCTTTCGCTGCACCTTTTCTCAAATTTTTATTCCTTATTTATTCTCTATAAGACGTAAAATGTTTCGATTTTGTCTATGTGCATTTCGTTATTTTCGAAACAAACATTTTGATTCCTCCTGCCTGAAAATTCCAATTTCAGATATTGTGATATTTTAATTCATGGTTCTAATACAATGCAGGAAGATTGCAACTTGTCCTCGAAAATATAAACAACTTTTTGCCCTAAATTTTCTCTTTTCTTGGTACCATTCTAAGTTAATTTTAAATACTTAAAATGAAAACATGAAAATTTCTAACATTTTTCCAAAGTGTTCAATATTTCTACCATAACCCTCCAACGCCATACATAAGATTCCCCTTTTCCGGCTGCAATTTCCATTTTTTTCCTCTTAAAATTGCCGATTTCAATTAAGATCACAGAGAATCCCAACCTTTCGCAATAATATTGTGAAACCATCACCGAAAGATTCCAATTTTCCCCAGTAATTGCTTTTTTGAGTATCTGCACAATTTTGATAGAATAATTCGACATTATGAATAAGAAATTGGAAATTTTTGCTGTTATTTATATTGCGGTCTAATAAAGACGTTATTTATTTGCCATATTTCACGCATTTTAATATCCGCTTGCGGCAGGAAAATTCTACATTTGTCACCATGAAATCCAATTTATTTGGTTTACCAATCCGATTTTTTATCAAATTTCCGATCTATCAGCGAAGATTTGAGATCTTCTGTGGATGCTTTCTGCCTTACAGAGAATAAAAAAGGAATAAGAATTCTGGTTTCCTGCTTAAAATTAGTAATTTATGGTAAATATAATTTTATTTGATTAATAATTTTAAGATTTTATTATTAATTTATTAACTTTTTTACATTGACGATGGGTTAAATGGAAGAGGAGACTCCAAAGTCTCAATTTCGTCCAAAATAAAAACGTTATTTATTTATTTAAAGATTAGAAACGAAACCGGGAAGGTCAATTCACTACCTAAGATGAATTCGGAAGTAATAGTTTTTTCGGTGTAACGCTATCTATGTAAGTACGTCAAACTTTGCTGAGTGCAGTTCAGAAGTGTTCTGTATAGTGCGTGCGAACTTCGCAGTCTTATGCAGACGGAGCAGCCTTCAACGGCTATGGATGGCCTCGCATCCCTTTTACCCATGCGCCTGCTTCAACTTCCACGGTCAAGGTTCCTTCCTGCGACATACCCTCAGGTCGGGGCGGACATAAAAACTTGCCTATGGAGAGCACTTTTAATCATTCTCCCATCTTAAAGCAAGAACCGATATTGGAGACTTAAATCTCTCCGATCCAGCACCAAAATCGTCGCAATATAACCAATGGATGTGAAGTTACCGTGGAAACAGTATTTGGAAGACCTCGTTATAATTTAAGTAAATTACTTGTTTTGTATGATTAACAAGGAGGTACGATCGATCACTCTTTGCCCCCTGATTCGCCAACGGCTGACGTTAAAGTATTTATCATTGTACAACATCGATAAAGAAAACTAGCATCAATCAGTGGGTTTTATCGTCCAAATACATATGCTAAAATGTTGTTCTAATAAATGAATCTCAGACTAACCATTCGGAAGTATGCTCATTTTCGTAATTTTGATTTCATTTCAACGACCACAGTATCACATTTCCATTGACTGACGAATATTATGTGCTCGGAGGTTGTCAATAGTCTCCTGAATTGCAACTACTGTCACAGAAACAGTGACCACAGCTAAAAGAAAGCGTCCAATTCGTACAGGGAATGATTTTCTCTGAGAATTTTGCATACAAAAAGTTTCAAAAGACTAACTAGAATCCTAAAGATGTACTCAATGCAACGAATCGAATTAAAAATCATAATAATTATGCATAAAAGCTAAGAAATATACGATTTAAATGTACTGAAAGAATTTAAATTATAAAAGTCATGATGTAGGACATCGAAATTGTTTGTGTACGCAAATTCTAAAAATTAGATCTCAGTTAATTACTCCTTTTGCGTAACAAAGCCTCATAGCACACTTGATCATCAGTAGTAATATTTTTAAAAGTTCTTCGACTGCTTAGGTCATTTCTCACGTAGGCTCCCACCGGGAACCGAACTCGGACCGCTTCCACCGAAGTCAAACTTGTTTCCCACTTGCTATCCGAGGGCCCCTCTTGATTTTCAATATCCAATAGTTTCTTAAATGGTAGAACCCAAAGGAGATATGCACTAGCTTTCACAGTCAACACCCAATGGCCATATCTCACGAAACAATTCATTAATACATAATATAAAATTTTAATTCACGAAGGCGATGCCATTTTACTTCTTAAAATCTATCAATTGGTCATTATGGAGAATTAACATTATTAACTGAGAGCCAAAAAATCTTTTAGCCGAATGCTATAAAATGTGAGATATTCAAGGTGGAAGAACCTCCCCACGTTTTAAATGCTTCGTGCAAGATGGTGCAATAGACGACGAGGAAAGGTGCAGCTAACCCTCCGTCTGAGGGCCGATCACAAAGGCACAGCTGTCTCGGAAGGTCCTTTGTGGACAACATAAAGGGATCAGAGCGAAGGATGCTCTACCTGAGAATTCAATGCGAGTCCCTTCAAATACCGGCTCACTTGCAATCCTCATGCCTGCACAGAATTTGCGACCATGTTGTACACAGGGTTCGGCCTGACTGTTACGAAGCGATCACTAGGAATTTCGAAATGGAAATAGGTACGAACTGACATTACGAAACGCCTCTTGCTTTTATGACAGCCCACAAAAAGGCACCATAGGGATTTTAAAAGCTATGGAAGGTGTTGAATAGTTATAACACAACAAGTGTCGTCATCTAAAAGTCCCATGTTTTATGTAAGTGCACGTATATGGTGGGGAAACGGAATTTTTTATATCTGAAAAAAAACAATTGTTTCTAGCACTGACTCATTTGTTCCCATCAACGAAAAAAAATTCTCTGCAAGATTACAGCTCAAAACACGTCATTGTGAACACCTATCTTTCTCAAATGCATACCACGTGGCCGCATTCTCTTACTTTTATAGATTTCATTTCGCTGATAGCCAAGAAACAAGCTCAGATGGTCCACTAAAGGTAATTTATTTTGTTTACATTAATTCAATTAATATTTTCTTTTAATAGTTAATTTGAGGAAAGAATTCAGCGAATTGTTTTGACATTTTTAAAAGTCCGTTGTTGCCGAATAATTGTTATTATCTGAAGGTATTTTGGGATTCAAACAATTCATGACATCAAAATAATACAAACTTGGAATAACTCCTATACAGTTGCAAAAGCACTTTCAGAAATATTTAATATTTTGGGAAAGAGCACGTGTTTTACACCGACAACTCTATCCTTTTTCAGTTTCTGTATGAAAACAATAAGTACAGAGTCCAATGGAACAGTTATATTGAAGTGAGAAATATGCCAACTTTATCTGAATTTCTCTGAAACGTAAAACATGTTGGCGATTAAATGTCATGAAAACAGATCTGTAGAGTGTGTGAGGAAATCATTGAAGTAGTATAGGAAATTATTTTGCAATTTCTTTAGTATTGTTATTTTTAATTTGATTTATTTATATTTGTATGAAACAGGGAAGAAATGCTCCTTAAAATTATGTGGACTTTAAATTCTTCCTTTTCTATCTTTATGGTAGGCAGTTTGTCTGTTCTTTCCTTGTCACTCCGCTTTTCAGACTTATTCTGTGGTAAAGTCATCCTTTGGATGACCTTTCTTGGTCTTCCTGTTGTCCTTTTACCTTCCGGTGACTTATTTTCACCTACCATTTTTTTATTTTCACTAACCTTTCTTCATCCATATGATTAATGTGTTCATTCCATTCGCGTTTTCTTTCGAATGTCCACTCGTTAATATTTTCTAATTTGCATATTTTTCTATTTCCATTCCTTATTTTCTTATTGTTATTTATCTGATCTTACTTGCTTACTTCAATATTGCTACTTTCATATTGCTTTCAACTGAATTTCAATTATTCTTTAACTGAAAGAAAATATCAAGTTATGAAGAAGATTCCAGGAGTGGTAAAATGCGTACGGTTTACGTAACCAAGATAAGCTAACGACAAGACTTTTTGAGAAAACATATCACCAAGAAAGATGAAGTAGAAAGCACAAAACCATGATTAGTTTGTAAAACCACAATATCATCACCAAGAAAACAATATATTAACTCAAAAATGCACACTTATGCACTTTCGACAGAAAGAAAGACGCTTCAAATCTTCGATGGAAAGGAGAATATATCCCTAAGAAGACAACAGAGAAATTTTTAGGAGTGGTACTTGATGAAAAACTGACATGGAAAAACAATGTTGAAAACAGCATTCGAAAGGCAACAAGAGCGAAATTTGCTTTATCCGGAATCCTATTTAACAGATCTCAAGCTAATATAAACACTACACTGCTGTGTTAATGAATTTACCCTAACCTAAATACCCAACCTTAATCCGAGCCAGACGCTCTCCCGTAACCCGTAATCTTCAGTAAAAAGAAAGTGAACTTAAAGTGCTTAATAGAAAACCGTGGATAAGACCCCGAGTCAGGAGCCATTAACATAAGTTTTCCGGAAGGAAGTGAATTTATTCGTCGTCGTCGTCGAAAACAATATATTGGTGTAAGAGGTGTGAAATATTATTGTTTCGTAAATTGCTTTTAAGCGATGATAAGCGCATGATTCACATGCCTGATATTGGATGAAGAAATGAAAGAGAAAATGGAATTTGCGGAAGACATTCAGGTTTTGTCGTGGAATCTTAGTTAGTTAGAGCAACCTCCCGGAAAAGCTGAAGAGCCTGCTTCGAGTCCCAGCTATGGTAGATTTTTTAACTGCTTCAAAGCCATACCTTAAAATAGTTTTTATATTTTGTAAATTTTAGGAGAGTGATTAATTTCTTCCCAACAATGTTTTTCGCTATCTGATATGTTTTTGTTTAATTTTCAGTCGAAAGCTTTCGAGTTCAGTACAGCAAAACGCAGGAGTACCTTCCGCAGGAAGAAGACGAGACACGGTAGATGACCCACAGGAAAGGGTAAAATGCTTCTTGCAAGACGGTGCAACAGACGGCGAGGAAAGGTGCAGCTAACCCTCCGTCTGAGGGCCGATCACAAAGGCACAGCTGTCTCGGAAGGTCCTTTGTGGACAACATAAAGGGATCAGAGCGAAGGATGCTCTACCTGAGAATTCAATGCGAGTCCCTTCAAATACCGGCTCACTTGCAATCCTCATGCCTGCACAGAATTTGCATCCATGTTGTATAAAGGGTTCGGCCTGACTGTTACGAAGCGATCACTAGGAATTTCGAAATGGAAATATGTGTATACGAACTGATATTACGAAATGCGTCTTGTTCTTTTGACGGCCAGTTAAAAAGGTGCTAAGATGAGGGTAAGATGCGGTAAAAAGGTGGATGTTAAAGGTAGAGAAAGAATTGAATAGTAATAACACAACAAATTTCATTAGTCAAGAGTACCATGTTTTATGTGCATGATCGCGAAAAAGAATTGTTTCAAATGGTAAAAGAATAATTGTCACCGATAATTATTTTTGTGAAAAATAAGGAGTAAATTCCTCTTTCACAAATGCAAGTATTTTTGGTCTTCAAAGTACTTTCTATGAAATAATATATCTGTTACATGCGTCTGTATCTGTCTAATTTTATGTTGTTGTGAAATAATGTATCAGCTCCTTCTTGTTTTCCTTTCAGACCTGGTTTAAGCTGCCTTTTCCTTAAAACTCAAGTAACTTCCTGTAAGTTCCGCAGGTTTTTCACACCACCCTTCTTGTGGGTTTTTTCCCGCTCTGGTGTATTTTTTTTGAAAACTAAAACCTTTATAGTGCAAACTTTGGTTTTTAAACCTGCAAGGTAGTTTTCTTTCGTGCACTATATTCGAGCTTTTTCTTATCTCATATGTAATTAGTGGGTTAGATGTAAGAAAATATTTGATAGTCTCAATCTCGCTCGAAATAAGTCACATCACCATCATTGTTAGTTTCTGTTAATTTTTATTCTCAGTGAGTCGAAGAAATCTAATTTTCAGCTTTTCTGGTGCATTGTGGTCACATATTGACAAAATTTGTCTTCGAAACATCTCCTTAGAATGGCAAAGGGTGGAAATATTGTGTTGGCAGAGATAAACACAGAATTATAGAGAAAGATGTGTGTAAATAGCAACTTTTGAGGATAAATGTTATAATATCTTAAGCACGTGGACCGATAGCTAAGATATATTTGTTATTTTAGACCCTAACTGGTAATTGAACGTGAGTCCTTTGCCAGCAACCAAAGCAGTAATATCCGTTCGTCTTCCAGAAGCTCACTAATACTATATAACACGGTATCCTAAAGTGAACATCGGTTAAAGCAGAGCCGCGCCGTCCTATGGGTGCAAGGGGTGCATCGCACCCGGGCGGCGGCATCATAATGGCGGCAACAGAACCATGGCGATCCATTATTAATGTTACAATATCAATATTTGTTGTTTTCTGTGTGATACGACTTATCTAGGAGAGATTATGATTTGAAATTTAATTTTTGCAAACATTTAGAGAAAAGAGGAATGGATAAATGTTGATGAGAACGAAATATGACTGTATTGGATGCAATCGAAGAATCAGAATCAATAACAGAATAAATCCTCTTCAGCAGTTGGAACAAATCTTTAGTAGGGATTTGATCGGAGTCCTGATTTGCAAATAGCCTTGCGAGTTAACTTGAGACTTTTCTTATGGGAAACTATCATTCTCGAAACTCAAATAAATCAAGAAACATTTGCGTTCATCGATAAGACAAGACAGGCTAAACAATTTAACTAGCATCTGTAGAGCCGCGCCCAGCCTATCTGCCGCCTTATATAATAATATAAGGACTGCGCGGCTCTGATTTTAAGTATACATTATAACACTGGGCCTTAATCTTACGCGAAAGAAACGATACCGCTTCCAAAAATATGACTATGGAATGGAAAAAGTGCAAAACCTTCTGAGAGATGAAAGGAAAGAAAGTTGGAAAACGGCTGTTAATGAATTAGAGGTCTCAAAACACTCCGTAAGCAGTACGTCGGCAGGCGGAACTCACGGTTAGAGACAAGCGTTAAGCTTCGGATTACCGATTTCTGGGAAAATCTTTATGCGCATTTCAGATACAATGTCCACATTATCAAGGTCTCCTCGATTGGAAATCGAGGACATTTCCTGAGATATACTTTTAAAAAATTTACATTAATGATTATTCCAAAGGGAGACGTCCTGGCCATTAACCAGCGCTCGCGTTTCCTCAGGAAATCAATTCTGTAACAGGACTGATTACATCTATGTATCTCCTGTGAGTTGTGAAGTGGTCCTAAGTAAAGTGGTCCTAAGCTGGCCGTTTGCTGCTCATCGTTATATTCGAATCGCTCCAGCACCCGCGGCATGGAGAGTGAGTGCAGGTGCATGATTTCTCTGCATTAAATTATCGTCCACCTGCTCATCTCAATCAAAACAAAGTCGATGAATGACCGAGAGGGATGGCAGCTAAGCGGAGCGAGAATTAAGCGGTGCACGAAGCATCGAAAATTATAATGAAATTTGAGATCGGATTGGTCAGCAAAGCGCGTCATTACGAACGGCGATTATTCCGACGGTATCCTCATAATCTGAAACGATTTTCTGCTGCATATTCCGAAGGTCAGAGGAAATTTCGCACGCTCGTTAATTTTATCTGATGATATCACCCGAAATGCATGATGGAAGCAACGAATGAGAGGCTTGCTGATGCCGAAAAAGTCAATTAATGCATGGGTAAGTACAATACCTTCATACGTTCCCACTTGCGATCAGGGCATCGAGCCGGAGCCGAACCGATAAGCGAAGATAAAGAAATCCGTTATTTTTGCCGGAGTGAAAAATCGAACCTGAAGAGGAAAATTCAATTGCCTGAACCTGAATCGGAACCGGAAATCGTTTTTGCGCCGCAACGATTATCCGTTACTATCCGGTTCCGATTATCCGGTTTCGATTTTCCGGTTTATATTATCCGGTTTAGATTATCCGGTTTCGATTATCCAGTTCCGATTATCCGGTTCCTGTTCTCATTCTTATCCAGTGTCACAGTAGTTATACTTAATTAGCATATACAATGGTGACTTGAAACTCACGAAGTTATATTAACTATTTAAATTCTAAATACTTATTCTTTCATTATTCTTTTATCTTAGTTGTTTGAGTTAAACTTTAATTATTAGATATTCTATTTAAAGGCCACGAATAACATAAAAGTTTCCCTGGAATGATTTTATCGAACTGAAAAATGACGATTTGAACCGGCTCTATGCCGGATAGAAGCCGGAGCCGAGCAGAAGTTTTGTATTTTCATTAAATAGGAGAAAAAAGCGGAACGAAAATAATTACGGTTTGACCTGTAAGCCATGCTTTAGACCAGTGTTGCAAACTCGGGAATTGTCCATTCACGGAGTAACAGTAGGAAATTCTTCCGTAGGAAAAGTAGGAAAAAAACGAAAAGTCTATACATAACTTCAACAACTGGAAGACTAAAGCACGACTTCAACTACTGTATAAGCAATGTCTGGTATGAACAGCACAAATGTGCAATTTGATCGCAATTTAACCAGCTCTAGATACAAGGATAGACAGAGGTGAAAAACAGTGACATGATTGGAATTCAAACCCAGGTCTCCCACTTCCCGGGTAGGTATCCCTATCTTTCCTTTCCGCGAGATTCCGAAACACGAAACATAACTTCAACTACTAAAAGACTTAAACACAACTTCAACTATTATGCATTGTCGTGTATGAAGAGCATAAATGTGCAATTTGATCACAATTAAACTAGCTGTAAATATAAGGATAGACGTTCGAAGAACACTAACATGACTGGGAGTCGAACCCAGGTACTTTCCGGGCAGGTAATTTAACCGCTAAAAGTACCCTGCCGCGCCTCTTCTGCAGACGCGGCATCCTCACATAAGCATGCCATTAACAGAGTGAAAGAGACGCGGCATGGTATTGTAGTGTTTAGAATACCTTCCCGGAAAGTGACTTGGATTCGCGTCTCAGTCTTGTCGCTGTTTTCAACATCTGTCTATCCTTGGGTGTTAAGGCGTTTACTTCTTTGTGCAAAATGTAAGACGTTATCCTTTCCCTTAGATTTAAATAGATTTTAGATTTAATTTTAAACGATGTCCGCAACAGAAACGGATATAAATTTTAAATGTAACTTAATCTGGGGTACCCACATCCATAAAATATGTGGTCGAGCGCTTAGAAAACTTGGATTTGCGAAGAGAATTGTCGGTAGAAGCGATGAAAAAGTCCGTGAGAGATGTTACGTTGCGTTAGTCAGGCCTCACTTGGAATATGCGTGTAGTGTATGGGACCCTGCAGAGAAGTGTTGTATTCGGGAATTAGAAAAAGTGCAACGGAAGGCGATACGTTTTGTAAAGAATTGTTACGACAAGACAGTGAGTGTAACGCAAATGCTTCAGGACGCAGGATGGG
>KZ309037.1:294736-310857 GCA_000376725.2 Ladona fulva
GTCAGTGAGTGTTACGCAAATGCTTCAGGACGTGGGATGGGAATCTTTAGAAGATAAAAGGCTTAAACAAAGGATAATCTACTAAATAAATTTAGAGGAAGCACGTTCACACATGATGTAATGCGCGACATAATGCGAGGAAAATCAGCGAAATAGATGATATTTCATAAAGTGCAGATGTTTCAAAATCTTTCAGAAACTAATCTTTTCGCTATTTTCGATGAATTAGTGATTTTCAATTGCCATTTCAAAATAACATTCACTCAATATATCACTGACCAGAAATTTCTTTTGACATAACATCACTGAAATTTGAACATAAGAGAGGAATTAAAAAAAGAGTTCCATATAGCAGTGCTTAAATTTGTAAGCTGTCGATTCTTATGGGTGAATTTTGTATTGGCCTGGCAGCAAACTCACAACCATATAGGGAAATCCTTTAAGATTTAGGTACCGTTTACGTTACAGAAGAATGTCATCTGACAAGATCTCGGTTCTCTCCTCTCTCCCGTACCGGGAAGTACTAAAATCAATTTTAACTGTAATTGGTAATATAAGCTCTAACATTGCACATAATGAATCTTATCTTATGTTAGAATAATAATACATTATAAAATGCACCAGTACCAGTCCTAATTTCTCTTTCATAGGGATTTTAATGTGCTACCGGTTTCGTAAGTTTACTTACATCTTCAGGCACAGAAAAAAAACATTTTACAGTATATATATAGGATAATGGAAGGGTTGAGGGAGGGCGGCAAGGCACCAAAGAGACCACCGCCTGAAGAGAGGGGAACCCATCTCGAGCTTCGCCCTTCACCTCTTAGAAAACGGACATACCAGCGATTTCCACCCAAGACGCCTAAAGCAGGAGGAAAATTCCCACCTCCTAGACCTCCTGGAGGAAGTAGATATAAGGAGTTTCCCGAGGGATGGTATGCTGGCAAAAAACCACATGATCCTGAACCCCTCACCCCTCCTCTCTCTACCAGCCAAATTATACTCCTAATGCACCCACACCTTAACCCTCCCCATTCATCCCCTCAACCCTTCCACTATCCTATATATATGATGTAAAACTGTTTTTTTCTGTGCCT
Source organism: Ladona fulva (assembly GCA_000376725.2). NCBI lineage: Eukaryota > Metazoa > Arthropoda > Insecta > Odonata > Libellulidae > Ladona > Ladona fulva. The sequence continues at coordinate 295,834 of KZ309037.1, forward strand.
GAAGATGTAAGGACGCTTACGAAACCGGTGGCAAATTAAAATCCCTGTGGAAAAGTTCAGTTTCTTTTATTCTGCAATGTCATTCCGAGGAAGTCACGCCTTCCGATATCGATATAAATATTTATTCAGTGATCTATCTCTCTAAAGATTTTTGCCTAATAATAATAATAATAATAAATGCCTTTATTTGGGCGAGATTGAGACTAAAAGTCTCCTCTTCCATCTAACCCATAATAATGAGGCGGCGCGTCGTAAACTTGGTCAATTTATCTATATGAAAAAGGTAAAACTTTGTTAACCATCCTTAAAAATATTTTTGGTCGACATTTATAAGAAATTGCCGACAAGAAGTCCAGCAAACGAACCATGTGACTGGAATAAACCATAACCGTAGGAAATTAATCGTAAATGTTATTTGGAAATATTCCCGACTACTTGTAATTTGTGCTAACACATATGATGACTAAAACAGAGAATGCGTTGGAAATATTTCCCTCAAAAATGATAAAGGGACTTCAAAATTCAACTAACCGGAAGTTGCTGCAGAAAAATGTTAACCAAGGATGCAATTAAGGCATTCTTCTTTCTTTCTTCCTCTGACCCCAGCAATTTCATTTGGCAAGTATCTTACAAATTAATAGATAGATAGACTCTTTACTGGCGAGGTTAGGCCCATGTGGACCTCTCTATCACCTAACCTCGTATGTGATTATACTATATACAAAATATAATTATAACTAAAAGAAATAGTGCGGTATGGAAAAAAATAATTGCAACTGAAGCTTGACAAAAAAACCTACGTTGCTGGAAAACACCCACAGAGAAGGGGGGTGAAAAAAAACCGCGAAAACATAGTAAATGCATATAAGGACAATATACCAAACAATAAATATTGGGTAATTAAGAGTGAGAGCAAAAATGAAAATCGAATTATAAATTATAAAATACAAAGAATATAAGTTTAAATGCAGAAGTTACAATATGAAATTACACATCTAAAGTGTAGCAATAAGTTAGCGTGTTAAAGCACTAGGAATGTAAGCATGCGGGCTCGTAATAACCCATCCTTTGACAAAACTGCCTTAATTTACTTCGCGTTCTTTCTGCGAGAGTCCGAGTTAGGGGAATAACCATCGGCGCTGTTAATGTTTAACAATCCGTGAACGTCCTTTAACAGTTGAAGATATGAGTTCCCAAGGACGGGTGGCGTACATACTCTCTAGAAAGGCGCGCCCGCCAAGGCCGCGGAGATATTTGTTCGTTTTCTTGTCGTCAACCCATGCAAGTGTTGTAATCGAAAATATGGCACTCCAACTTACGCATGACCCGACTTGCGTAAACTCCAATTACGCAAACTCTTTAGCAACTGCGAACGAAAATGTTTGCCTAAATTCCACGGGAACCCCGTTTCCGCGCCTTACTCTCTCATTTAGGAAATATTTCCGCCTGTAAAAGTTGATTGAATACCAGACTTCCCATCAAGATCCCCTTTATTTCATAGAGCGCCTGTGATAAATCGAACTTGACAATTGGTTTTATTTTTAATTAACGGTGCACTCTACGGGATAATTGCTGCGCGTGCCTATATATTTTTATTTTCTTTTTTCGTTTCTTCTAATCTTTTCTTCTCCTTTTTCTCCTTGCTTACATGAGATAACTACGCATTCCCTATTTTATCTATAAATGATGCTTATCTCTGTGTTTTCTTAGGTAAGCGGTTTATTTTTAATCAATTCCCATAGTGTGATTTTCATTTATAATTTTTATGTATGTGCCTCTGATTTTTTATTTTAAACTATTTATAGTGAAGCCAACCACTGATTAGTGAATAAAGATTACTATAAAATGTAAATACTAATTGATCTTGCAATGCATACGTAAATATACTAATGTTAATTTTCTCTGAATTTACCCGACTGTTCATAGAATAAGAAAATACACTTTCGTAATGGTTTATTCTTTTATTCGTGGTGTCTACTATTTATAGCTGTAGTTATTTATAAACCAAAAACAATTCTTCCTATTCCTATTAAATTAATTACTTTTTACTGTTATTTACAAATTAGATCTAATTTACATTGGCGATGGGCTAAATGGAAGAGGAGACTTTATAGTCTCAGTTTCGCCCAAAATAAAGACGTTATGTATTTACCTATTTAACTATAGGGTATCTAGCGTTATGGTACGTGTTAGGATGGAACAGTGTGATAAGATGGCAATTTTGAGTGACTCAAAAAATTGCGCAGTGTAATGATTACGATGATCCATGGATTCGATGGAAATCCGAGAATTAGAAAATGTACAGCGAAAAGTGATACGTTTTGTATTAAAAGCGATAAGTTTTACGACATGTCAGTGAGTGTTACGCAAATGCTTCAGGACGTGGGATGGGAATCTTTAGAAGATAAAAGGCTTAAACAAAGGATAATCTACTAAATAAATTTAGAGGAAGCACGTTCACACATGATGTAATGCGCGACATAATGCGAGGAAAATCAGCGAAATAGATGCTAGAACAAGTCGTTCCAAGAATTCATTACGCTAACGATACGCGAAAGCTGTCGATTAGAGAAATAGAGTCACGGTGCTAACACCCCATACCACACGCCAAAAGGCAGCTTGCGGGGTGCATATGTAGATTCCGCGTTATATCGTTATGGTTGTAACAATTGCAGATGTGTCACAATACACTTCCGCTAATATTGTTGCGCGTCATAAGCGATGCTGAATAGATTTCAAACGCCTTGTCTGGTGCGAATTCTCAGTCTGTTGAAATGAAGATAAATAGATGGCCCGTTCGTTGGAGAGGTTAGGACCATTTGGTCCTCTCTTTCACCTTACCTTGTTTGTCGTTATTTCATGCATACAATGATCAATTAAAAACAAACAAAGTGCATTGTGGGAAAAATTATTTCCAACTGAAGGTTGATTCAGAAAAAACCCACGTTGCGGGAATACACCCAAGAAGAAGGGGGGGGGGTTAAACCCCAAGAACGCAGTAGAAAAAATATAAAAGCAATTTCATAATAAATAACAGTAACTAAATATATTGAAATTATAAATGAAAAAGAGAAAAGAAGAATTCAAAAGTACGTATGGAAAATAAACGCATAGATGAAATACCACACGAGATATATATACTTTTAAAGTGAAAGATGGAAGAAATGATGGTGAGTAGGAATTCCTCCTTGAGAAAGTCATGCGGAGTCAACGTCACATTTTATTCTTTTCATAAGTCATTCATAGGTCATGCTAATTCGATATTTGAATAAAAAACGAAATAGCGGTGGAGAAAATAGGAAAGAACAATAATCAGTCATCAAAAAGAAGACAATATATGCTAATAAGACCAGCATATGCTCCCTCCCCAATATTTTTTAATGCTTATATCAAAGACGCGCTAAATAAGGTTAGAGAAAACATGGGTTAGGGGATAAAAATACAAAGGGAGAAGATAAATATGATTCTATTTGAAAATGATAATGTAGTGGAGGCAAGAAGGGAGGTGATCTCAAGATCGTGTCGAAAAGATCGAGGAAATTGTGGGAAAAGAATGCAATATGAAGCTGAACATGATAGAAAACTTATGGTATGTGACAGACAAGAAAATGGTAAGTTACGGTGATAATGGAAGAAGAAACATTGGAGAAAGTCAACGAATTTAGATAGATAGGTAACCCGTTATTGGTGAGGTTGGGCCCTCTCTTCTAACCTCGTACATCGTTATAATATGTACAGATATTTATTATAGAAACAAAAAGATAGAGTAGAGTGTAAAGGGGAAAAATATTTATAACTTTAGGTTGACAAAGAAAAAACCCACGTTGCGGGAAAACNGTAAATTCAGTAAATTCATGGTGCTTGCACCCCCTGCCACACGCCGAAAGGCGGCTTGCAGGTTACTAATGTAGATATAGATATAAATTGATGTAATTGTGTAATCAACTCCAAAAATTTCCAAAATATTTCCAATTTTGAGGATCGTCAGATGGGTATAGTTGAGTACAGAAGGAAGAAATACGACCCAATCCGGGAGTATAAAAATTGTTGTCCAATTTCGAGTCTCCCGGCGAATCCTGGATAGTTGGAAACCCTTCTCACTAGTCGAACTTCGCACTCTACCTCCCTCTATTCTGCTCAGTCGAGTGAAATAGGTGTTTACGTCGTTGTTACAATCAGATTTCCGGAATTCAATGACATGATTTGTGTACAGTTATAGTTTGTTGTTAGGAAAGTAACTGTATGCTTTTTATTATTTCAGTAAAAGTAAACTTGACGAAGTTAGATGAAAATTATACGCGATTTTCAAATATATAAGCAATTTCATAATTTTACGCTTTAAAAAACTCTCGAGTCGTCAAGGGGTGAGGTTGTCTGGAAGTGAAAGGGCAGATAGGCAGGTAGTCCGGAGGTGAACAATGGCCAACATGAAGTGTACTGAGTGTAATAAGATTTGCAAGAACGGAGTGAACTGCAACGAGTGCAACGCAAGGTATCATTTCAAGTGTACGAAGGAGAAATTAGAGGAGTGTACATCGGAGAATTGGAAGTGTAAAAAATGCAGAGGAGGAAGCAGTAACGAGGAACTTCGGAGGATTTTGGCTGAGAAAGATCGGGAAATAGAGAGGCTAAAGGAGGAACTGAAGGAGAAGGAGAAAAGAATTGCAGAGCTGATTAATGAGAAAGTAAAAACGAATGGCGAATTGAAGAAGAAGGAAGAATGCGTAGTAATGAAAGAAAAGCAGAGAAGTGAGGTAAGGATTATGGGTGACTCCATGATAAGGTTTAGTGGAGATTATTGCAAAGGGACTAACTCGAGTGTGGAATGTTTTCCAGGGATAAGGGTGGAACAATTGCAAAGAAAATTTGAAAACCTAGGGGAAATGTGTGAGGAAAAAGTGGTGTTTTTGCATGTAGGTACAAATGATGTGAAATCAGTGAAGTCTGCGGAGCATCTAATGGGTTATGTATGGGACTTGTGTGAAACGGCAAAAAAGAAGTTTAAAAAGGCGAAAATTGTGGTTAGTGGAATTGTAAGAAGAAGAGACGTGTCCTATCGATTTATTCAAAAAATTAATGATTGCATTGACTGGGTGTGCAGTAGACAAAACATTATGTTTGTGGATCCAAACTGTTGGCTTGGTGAAGATGATTTGAGATGGGATGGTTTACACCTAAATAGAAATGGTGCTTTTAAATATGGAAGGTTAATGAAAAGAGTGATTGAATCTAATCTCAATAAGGGAAACTAAATGAGAGTGCGGCAGATGGGTTGGTTCACGATATTGATATGAGAAATAGAAATTATATTGGTGATGATGGTGAATTGGGAGGGGNTGTACAGATATTTATTATAGAAACAAAAAGATAGAGTAGAGTGTAAAGGGGAAAAATATTTATAACTTTAGGTTGACAAAGAAAAAACCCACGTTGCGGGAAAACACTCTCAGAGGTGAAAAGAAACCCGGAAAACAGAAGGAAAAACATTAAAAGTAATTTATCATGAAAATCTTTACACTTCAAAAGAAACAATTTAAAAAATGAAAACAAAGAAAAATTCAAAATGTACATTGAAGAAAACACTACAAATTACTAAAATAAACACATCTTAAAATTATAAAAATTTCAATACACAATTAAATTACAATAGCACTTTAAAATAACAATCGTCTATCTATATTACCTAATAACTGAGATAATTTATGTATCTAGGGAGCATAATAATTAGGAATGGTTTCAATGATGGAAATAAGGAGGATAATAGGAGAGGTAAGAATGTCTTTAAACACGGCTTAACAAACAACATCATCCTGTGCTCAAGGAAAAAGCATTTTCTTATTCGTAAAGTCATGGCTCCTTAAAAGTTGCACTTGCTTCTGTTTTGAGTGGGGCAAGTAGCCGTCGTCTGAAATCCTTCAACTGTAAGAAATTCCATTCATAATGACATAAATGCCATAAAATAGTTTAAGTCATATTTTAATCCTGAATATAATGTTCTCAAACTAATTACGAGCTAAAACGCTCCATATCTAGTAACGTAACTCGCATTTTCCGCTAAATAGCTTGTTTTCGCTTCAGATGCATACTTCCTCTTACAATAGTTAATCATTTCATCTCACTTAAGCTTTGTTATGTCTCCGAATGTGCTGGATGCCTTTCTATCTTCAAATACAAAGGTTTCTCTTGGGTAAATTTCTCGTGCGTAGTTTCATTCATTTCAGAAAGATAAGAGATATAATGCGCTTCAGTTTTCAACCATCACGCGAATTGCAATCGCCTTTCCCGTTCCTCACTTTGCGATGATTGGCAAACTTCCTGAGCAAACAGAAGTGCTGTCGAGAATTCAATTTTGCGATGAAGTCACGACATCTATAGAGCATAGGAAATGAAGGAAGCAATAAAATTGACTCATCGAGATAATTCAATAAAAAAGTTAAATCATCATAGAGATATGCTCGAAATATTGTGCTAACAGGGACTACTTTCTTACTACCGAATACGAAATGATAGATTGGTGAAAAAATGTTATTCAAAATTCGTGTAACTCTCAAATTCACATCGTTTCGATTCCACGGGTCCGTTTCTGTCTTTTCAAATCTACATCCTTTGTCAGGAGTGAAATTCTGCAAGATAAACCTAGCGTAAACAACGAGGTGTAGAAGCAGTTGGCAGAATCTGAACTAGGACAAGCGATTAGGAAACAGTCTATTGTCTTATCCAGAGGTTCACAATCCTAACCCTCGAGTTATCAATTCTTTCTTTTGCCTTTCGTGCACCTCTCTCTCTTTCTTTGCGATTGAAAATTGGAGAGCGAGCAAAGCGTATTTCTACCCATTCCTCCAGAATGAAAGTGAATTTCCACAGCATCACTGCCTCCGCCAAATCTAATGCGTTCTTTTCTCGTAAACTAGCACGAACATTGAAGCCAGAAATTGCGAGAACAAAATAATATGGTCAAGTATAAGGTATACATAGCTATAATTTATTCAATATTTGGATAGAAAATTGAAGTAGCTTGACCGCGGTCCCCAAAATATTTCCAATGACTATTGCGACCACTGGAAATATAAGCTTGAGAGCTAATCAGAGACTTGGGGAAGCAGAAGGGGAAAATTTATACAGTAAAATTATTTCCCTGAAATGTCGCCTCTGGAACAGTGAGAAAAGGTTGATCTCTTAAACGACTAGTTCGTTAAGCTCCTCGGTATGTAAAATTAAATGAGAAGTTTCGTGGTAACCGCAAAAAAATGAGCTCAGCGTATGAATAGGTAACAGTGGCCAGAAAAGTCCTTGTGATAATTTCTTTGGGAAAGCGATTTGCCTATTAGAGGAGCTTAAAACATGATTACTAAGCAATTATTTATATTGCCACTTACTGTCCATGCATCCCGCCAAAATGGAATTGTTAGTAGCGAATTTTAGAGAGTTGACACCCTAACATCGTTATAGCTTTAACATTGGTAACAAAAAGAGAATATCATAAACAGTCCCCATTGTAAATTTATATCGATGATGAGAATGAGAGCTTTGAATTATAAAATCAGTAACCAGTCTATCATCCAAAAGTCTACCAATATAAATTGTAATGATTGTAAAAAATAAATAGCCCCAAAAACCATCAAAGAAAGTCAAATGATTGATCGATTGATTACTAAAATCCAATGCAAGCATATTTTGTCGGTTTTCTAGGCGGTTAGACACAAAATAGTAATATTTTGTATCGTATACATCAATGAACTATGAAAAATTTCCTATTAAATTAACTCGAAGCAGAAGTCTTAACAAGTGCACAGAATTTGATGACTATGTAAAGGAAGAAAAGGGTCTCACAAAGATAAGAACAGATGGCCCTTGGAAAAGTGAGGGGCAAGAAAATTCGCTTCCTAAAAATCGAAATTAATTCTCATTATGACACGTGCTTCAGTCTTTATCACTTTCAGAAAATTCAACGAATACATCGAATACATACAGAAAATTCAACAAATACATATTTTCTTTGCTTGCTTATGTTCTCAGATGGGTTCAAAGAATACTGAAAGACGAATCGATGTTTTGGCATCGTTCCATTCACAAGAAAACATCGTATACTGAAAAACAATTCATGATCTCTGATCTCTCCCGCCAACATTACATAATTTTCATAGGAAGAAAAGAGATAAGGAGCCGCCACATAAATGCGTGATCTCGAGTTCTTGGAAATTGAATGCGAAGATTTCTACAATAAGGAAAACATCGTTAATGGAATATAGTTAAGTCACTCTTCTGCTAAACATTTCCTCATTTTCCGTTTAATTCTAGTAGGTACTCGACTTGTTTATGATACAAAAGGTTGCCATATTTTGGCAGCTAAAAACTGGGAAATGTGAAATTTGAGTTAAGGGAGTGTTAAACCTAGACAAAACCATTGCCTTGCTTTTAAACTTTGCTGTTTTTAATTTTATGGGTTTTTTAGTCTTCTTTAGTAGCTGGATCGAGTCTCCAAAGTAACCAATTTCCGTCTTCTCACCGTTTTCCTTTAAAATCTTCAAATCTCCCGAAGTCATAATCGGAGTTTATCATACAAATCGGGGCATGATGACCGTGACCATTTTTCTAAACCGAGAAGGACTAGTCGTTCCTATGATAAACCTACCTATAGTTTTGGAGTTATGTGTATACATAATTGTGTTTGTGCTTATATACGTTAACAAAAGGGGTCGCAGTGTAGGAGTAAGAGGAGAAAGAGAGTGTTTCCAAGGCGCAAATTCTTAGGGGAACGCAAAATCGAAATTATGATTAATCGAAATCGAAACGTCTGATTCTATCCTCTTGTTGGATGTTCTTATAATTTCAAAGTATAACTCATTTTGGACATCTAACCTTTTAATAAATATACTTCAAATGGAAGAGGAGGAAGTTCTTGGTGCCACAATGGATGTAAAATTAATTTTGTTATTATTATTCGACCCTCAATCAAGAGCTTAGGCCAGATGGGCCTCTTTTACTCGAGCTTATTCGTTAATTAAACATTTTGAAGGTACTTGAAAGGTACAAAAATAACTGAAAATAATTTATTTTTTGTTCATTTGGTGTTGTAAGAAGGATTACGAGGTTCTTCCGTTCAAAGTGAAAACAAAGCGATGTATTAGAGTATCTGCACGGATGAGGATAAATTAATTAAATTTTATTTTAAATACCCTTTTAAAACCTTATAAAGCATATGTTGCATAGAATATCTTGGAGCAACAGAAGCTACTCCCGCCCAGGGCAGTGGCTGCCAACCTTTTTTTTCCTATCAACCACCTTTTGTTTATTGGTTAAATGGAAAAGGAGACTTAATAGTCTCAATTTCGCCCAAAATAAAGACGTTATTTGTTACCTACCTTATGTCATCTACTTTCTTTAATCTTGTTAACAGTATATTTTCAGTAAAAGTACCGTCTCAATAACCCAACTAAGCGCTTATGGAAATAATTTCCGTAACTGTATGGATAGTGACAGTGTTTATTGGCACAGTTAATTTATAAAGCACGGCAATTCACATTTTTTCACGCTGTTACATTAACGCCATTATCCTTTTATCATCACTTTTTATCAATATAGCCACTCCCTTGAAAACTTAAATACTAGCTAAAAACAAATGTGATAAGAGTGTGTGAAATATATACAGCACAAAGGAATAACAAGTTTACAAGTGGTGTAATAAGTCGAATATCTACATGGACAGAGGTGACTGCTGCAACTCCGTCGGAGAATAAAGCGACAAACAAGGAAATCTCTTAGCAGAAGAGTGGCTTAACCAAATTCCATTAACGATATCTTCCTTATTGGAAAGATCTTCACATTCAATTTCCAAGAACTCGAGATCACGTATTTTCCGTATGGTTCCTTATCTCTCTCCTTCCGCTGAAAACTATTTGATACTACCGCGAAAGATCGGAGAATTGTTTTTCAGTTTACAATGTTTTCCTATGAATGGAATAAGAATGTCAGAAGACCGATCGTCGTTTCATCCTCTGGGAAGGAGAGGCATTGTTAAAGTATATATATATTTGAAGTATTAAATTATCTTGGGGAGCCAGGAGCCCCAAGATATATACAGGTCGATAATTATCAAGGTGATTCCTATCGTGACTTTTTGATCCAGCCCATAGTTCAGCTAGTATTTGCTAATTGAAAACATAAGGGTACTTTTTACCAGCTTCTTTAACGCCTGATGACATTTTGCCTTAACAGGATCTCGGAAGGATAAATTCTACTGGATGAAAGTCTATAAAGGTCATTCGCGTTAGGAAGGCGCTCACTCAGTAGCCTACTGCGCAGATGGGCTTAGTCCAAGTCAGAAAGTAGGGGAGGTAGCGCGCCTCCTGGACAGGAGAAAGCATTAGGCATAGCGGGAATTACCCCTCAAAAGGCCCCCATCTGCTCCACTTTTTTCCCCTTTCACGGGACGCCGAGTGCTCATCATTTTTATAACAAACACCTCGCAGCTATCTTGATTTTTAGTAATAATTACTATGTAATTTCATAATTCCGCTTTTCAAAAATCGATGAAAAATATTTTCCTAAAGGACTACGGTTACTAGGTTTGCACTAATAATATGAACAGGAGAAATTACATTGAAGACAGTGAAAACCCTTATAATAATGCTCTAAAAATAATGCTGTGCTCACTATTCCCACTCGCTCGAGCTACTGGATGTATAAAAGATTGGAATGATACAACATTTCCAGAACGTCACCCTCTGCGAATATTTTCCTCTTCTTAGGTTGAGGATTCCCCTATCCATAGTATCTTGATTTATATAAACGATACTTACTCAAACAATGATAATCACAAAGAAAGGAACCTTGAAGAATGCACTTGAACCCAGCAAAACCTCAGAGACAAGCAAATAAAAATATGCCTATGTCTATGTGAGTACCCAGCAAGCCGCCTTTCGGCGTGCGGCAGGGGGTGTATGCACTGTAAGAGAGGGAGAGAAATTAAGAAAAATATTAAGAAAGAGTAAAAAACCCTTAAAGTAAGGGTTAAGAAACGTTTTCGTTCGTCGATGAGCCAAGACAGGCTAAACAATCTCATTAGCATAGAATGACATTTGTGATGGACTTGTTTTTAATGACATTCCACATGATTTCGCAGTTTTTACCGTTAAATATTATTCTGTATTTGCCTCCGTTCCTCTAATGCGTTATTATTTGTCATTTTACGATACGATACAATTTTTATTAGAAACTTTCATATGTAGACACTAACGTACATTTCTCATACAAATCATATCATCTTAAGTTATTCGCATTGCGATGATAATGATACTCGAAAGTAATGTGAACTATTAACCCATAATGACCATTATGTTTGTTAGGGTAATGAATATGCATAATTAATTGTTACTGATGTTTTGTTACCAATACAAGCTGGGGAACGAAGTCATAAGACAATCGTTTTCCAAAGTCTTACTAAATAATTTATACATGCAAATCGGGTAATGTATGGTTTTGGTTTTTAATTTTTCGGGGCGGAAAATTTGTTCGCACAATTGGACGGCAATTGGGCTGTGCGCGGCTCTACCCATATGGGCAATGGGAACGGATATTTCTGTCTCTGAACATATGTATCACTATCTTGTTTATTGCCATTATATAACTCAAGGAGTAACACTAGTAAAAATAATACTTATAATAATAATAAATATAATAATAACTAGTAACACTAGTAAAAATAATAGGGGTAATATAGTTAATATATAGAATACTAGCTACTAAAGATAATAGTTATAACAAAATTAGAACAATTATTTATTAAGTCTTAAGAGAAATTCTTTCGATCTAGATTGTTAAACAATTTACATCAAAAAAGACTTTTTAGAGGTCAACATTTAATACATCGACAATTGATTTATCAAATATTCATGTTAACAAATTGATTCTCGAAATACCATCAAGAAATAGACGATTAAAATATTAACTGTCAACCTTCTCGCCTATTGTTATCAACAATGGAAGGCGCTTGCAACCTGTAGGCACTGAGAAAAATGGAATGTAGTGGGTGAAGTGTATTTCCCAGCCCCAGAATTTCTTAGAATCGCCCTTTTTTCAAGAATCAACCATTCTTTAAAGGTTGTTTAGAAAGAGAAACGGGTTAATGCATTGTTCCTCGGAGCTCCTGCAGGGAAGAGGTACCGTGATTCAGGAAGGACACGCTTTTGTGGTGAAAGATTTTCAATATACAGTAGCGAAAGGTAAACAAAAGAAATAAAACAGTTGTCCTTCGACCAACTGCCACCCATCACAGCCATAAAAAGGACTGAGATAAAAGTAAATGAAAGGCACATTTCCCTTTATCCTAAACCAAAGGCAAATGACAAATATTCCATTTACAAAGCTAGGTAGCAGGACATTTCAATCAGTTATATGTAGAAAAAGTCAGAAGATGTAGCACAAATCGATGGAGTTTCTTAAAAATTCCCTTGATAAAACAGTAAGCAATAAGAAAATACTCTATAACGCTGAATCGGAATTCTTACAGACAGAAGGTCAGAAGCTAGGTTGCGATTACAGTCAGAGAATACAAGTTTACGGAAGATCTAGGCATAATTATGTGAAATTCTTGCTATTTCTGCCAATATAAAAATGAGGGTAACATGAGAGAGATTGACGCGAATGTAACTCAACAAAAAAGGCAGAAACACATTTTTATGAACTATTTTCGATGGTAATCAACATGATTAGACATTACTTCGTGGAACGCCATTTTATAAATGAGTAAATGGAACTTAATATTTCCCACGCGATTTTGTTATTCGAACGGTTTCGGTCCTATAGCCACCATCATAATACAAAGAGAACTTATTCCAATGCACCTAGTTTTAAGCCTTACCTTACACTTAAAACTATGTGCAATGATATAAATTCTTCATGGTTTGTACCTGATGATGGTTGTAAGGCCAAAACCAGTCGAATAATAAAATCATATGGAAAATACCAAGTTCCATTTACTCATTAGTTATTTTCGATAGTAGTAAACTAAAGAAATAGATCGGTCTCTTGATGCCTGAATCACTTGCCGAGAGGTGGCTAGCAAGGTATCAATACGGATAGTGTTGTAACACAAGCAAGAACTCCAAAACCATCAAAGAAAACTTCCCAGATTCAAGGCTGATACGTATTTCGCTGCTAATGGGAGCATCTTTAGAGAACGGACGACTCGTGGGGAAAAACCACCAGAACGAATAGAACAGGAAGAAAGCAGAATTCGGGAATTCACAGTTTAAAATATAATTGTTCGAACAATGTTTTGTTAAAATCCAATTCGTTATTCAGTAACTTATCTCTATTTTTATATATGTGTGCATTTTCTAAGGAGTGGAGAAGTAGGAGGTGTGGGTTATGTAAAAGTTGAAAGCCTGTTGACGAAATTGGGTGGCCTGTGTCAATTACGTGTTTGTCAACGCTGGAGTTATGCATTCTGCCATTTTTGAAATGAGCAGATATTGCTGAAAACTTTTCATGTGAAAATCGCTTTATGAAACCAAATAGAGCATAGTAATATCAAGATGTCTTCCTAAATTTTTCTCGGCTTCACAAATTTTGTTTTTCCCTCCTAAAGTGATTTGACGACTGTAAAATGCTTATAGTTGGAAATTTTTAGGAATCGGTTTAAAAGCAGTATTTGGAATGTTAGATTTTTAAGCGTTGCAAAATCGCTTTCGGGTCATTAAGCCTAAACGTCATCCTATTCGAACTAATCACGGGGTAAAATCTTAATTTCAACTCGTGAAACTGCCATTTTTGGATGCGTGTACTGAAAAACAAAAGGAATGCAGCGGAAAAGAGAGTAATAATGAAAGTAGCCTTGTGAAAGCGTGTAGCAACGACGTCGAATAGAAATGAAGCTTCGTCCTTCCCTTGAATCACGACCACCTGATGTGTCGCATCATGCCCAATGATAAGATCAACAACCAACCCTCACAACATCAACATTTTCAACAAATTACTCGCTCTTGTCCAACGAAAAACGTAACTTCACGCTCAAGTTCTCGAAAAGATCGCTAATTGGTTCACTGTCACCTTCAACTATCACGTCGCTCTCCGTCGGTTGCGAAGTGAATTTCCCGACGGCGAGGTCAAATCACATAACAGAGAGAGAATGCTCGGAAGAAAGTCGCGCGTTGCTATGCAGCCGAAATGCGAAAAGCTGAGAATACTTTCCGAAGCTGGTTCAGTAATCGCCGTTTACTTTGAGGTCGTTGGGAAGGACGTCCCACTTTTTCTTCCCCACTAGCGTACGGCATCGGCACTCGTCCTTCACTTTTAAAAAATGTAGGAAAGCCGGATTCGAATGCCTCGGAAAGTGAGCGTTTTAATGCTGACGAATATGCAGTTATCTAGCCATTCTCAGTTGGATCGAAACTTGTTCGAAGTGTCAACATTGCGCCATCGTCTGTTATAACTAACATACTGAGAAAACTGTGTTATCTTAGAACTGCAAGACGTGATTTTGTGCTGAAAATTTATCGGGAAACTCATTTTGCGCATACCTTTTTCGAGAAAACTATCGATAGTATGAATGAGGTGATGTTGAACGTGATTTATAAAAATGAGACCATACCCATCTTCTAAAAGTTGTCTGAAGTCAACTTGAAGAAATATAATGTTAAAAACCGTTCAATGATACCGTTCAAAACTAATAAATTGACAAGGCAAGTCTGCGTTCTCTTTCTTGCTCTCTTCAATATCTATATTGATTACGATTACATCGTTCGAAAATGGAGTACGACGCTCAAAAAATGTACATGTTTAGACTAAATTGTTTTGCTAACTGTGATTACATACCTAAAAATGTGACTATCGCATCAGAAATTAAAGAGGAATTATAACAAATTGTTTTCAGGCAGTATTCAGATATGATTTCACAAAAATTAATCAGAAATACCATTCGGACGGACGGATCTGAAGTTATCGCTTTCTAAAGCAGTCTACCAATTGTAAAATATGTGGAAATTAATATATATATATATATATATATATTTATGTTGTAATCTC
>KZ309037.1:310877-327975 GCA_000376725.2 Ladona fulva
ATATATATATTTATGTTGTAATCTCACTTTTAACAAGGAAAAGAATGATGAACCAAAAGAAAAAAATATCATGTTAGGGCGATTAGGCGATCGATTGAACTGCAAAATGAAGTAAGAAAGGAAACCTTAGTTATTTCTGCAGAACTATATCTTTCTCTAAACTCTCGATGGACGAAACGAGATAACGGTGGGGAGGAAATCGTGTTCAGGAAATGGAGATCTTGAAAAAAGTGAAAGGTTGCGATAAGGAAATCTATCAAGAAACGGAGTCATTAACACATTTAAAAATATTCACCCTAAAATAAAGAAAATAGAAAAGGATTGGGTGGGAAACTCATCTGGACAGAGTAGATAAAGAGAAAACGCCAATGCTACGTTCAAATTTATTACGAAGGAGAAAAATCTGGATGTTCCCAATAAATCGGAATAGTTCTCCACCTGCTTCTCTCCCTTTGCTCTTCGTTAGTTCTCCATCTGTCCTTATTTTCCTCATGAGCCCGGATAGCCAAGTGGATAGCAGATTCGCCTTTCGTGACGGCTGTCTCGGGTTCAAAGCCCGGTGGAAGTACTTTAGCAATACTAATTCACTATTTTCATCGTCGTTCAATATTATCACATCCCCATCGCTTCTAATCGAGAAAAGGAGTAAAGTTGATGTAGAAGGAAGCCTGCAAAGTCTCCCGAAACAGCACATGTCTGTTCTTACTTGATGGTAGTAGTAGTAATGTTAATAGTGCATCGACGACTGAGATAATTTTGCACGTAGGCCCCGCCGGAAATCAAGCCCTATACTGCTTTCACTGAAGTCGAAAGCATTGCTAACTTGACTATCTGGGACCCTCTTGTTTGATAGCTTTATTTAGTAATGCAGCAACTTGGAATGCAAAAGATTCTGGGTTAAAGGTCCTATCAGACTTTTCCCATGTCCATTTCTGCTGGGATTGCTCTCTCTTATTTGATTCAATGTTAATGGAAAAGTGGTTTTAAGTTTCATGTTGCCATTTTGATATCTGTGCTTTCATTTTGCTACTGATTTGGAAAACTGACAAAATTTTCTTCTTCTAGGTGCTTACTTTAGCATGTCTGCTGGGAAATTTCAGCAGTTATGTTCTATTGTGTGGATGAATATTAGTGATTCATGTGTAGAGTATCTTTTTGTTTTTTGAGTATTCTTTGAGACTTAGTTGCCTAATGAAGTGACTTTGAAGTTAACTTTAAAGAGTTTTGAGTGGATTTTGGCTGAACTTGTTCAATCGTTGGCACTGGTCCAATATTTTTATTAAACTTTCCATTGTTATTTTGGAACAATTTCCACCAGTATAAACAGAAGCTTTCGATGTGCAGTTTGTGTTATGTCTTACTTTTGATATCGCTGAATCACCCTTTATGTATGACACAGTTTTCTATTTAATATGTAATATGTATACTATTATTCAAATAAATAATGCTTTGTAATCTTCAATTTGTTTTTTTTTCTTTGCTCTTTAAGTGAATGTCGCATTTAAGGGCAAATTGAGAGGTATGAATGCCAAAACTGGTAACCCAGTAGCCGTATTGCTTAAATTGCCGCGTAAAACTGCGCCAGAGTAATCTAGTGCGATTTCCTCCTAACTTGATGAGTAGAGGAAACATCCTGATGTGCAATAAGAGAGAAAAAGATATTTCAATGGGAATAGCCTTAATCCATTTCATAGTGATTGTATTGAAGGTATGCTGTATGAAAAGAAGTAGGAGTAGCCTGATTTGGACGACTACAGTTTGGTGGAGACAGGAAAATGAATGGAAGCTGAATAGCACCTCAAGAATCTTGTTTCGTGAGTTTTTTCACGCCTCAGCGCTTGAGCAACAATTTCGAATACTTGCGGTGAGCTTAAATCGGTTTGGGAAAGAAGTGAGGGGAAAGCCTTTCGGAGATTTCGACCAAACGGATCTCCTACACATAAGTAGTGCTACGCTAAGTTACGCTAAGTTACGCATAAGTTACGCTACGCAGGAAAATTCAGACTCGATCTTTGGGAGTTCACTTCGAATCTTAACAGTACATCATGAACAGATATAAAATAATAACATTGCAAATGAAACTTAAATTTTACTATCCATAAAATAAATGCACAGAATGAAAATTTAAAATTGAATGTTATCTTATGACAAAGCAACTAAAAAGCTCGGTTTTATAAAGCGTATTGTAGGTAGATGCGATGAAAAGGTTAGAGAGCGGTGCTATTTCGCGTTAGTTAAGCCCCTTCTGGAATATTCGGCGAGTATATGGGACCCTGCGGATGAAAGGAATGCTCGCGAACTCGAGAAAGTGCAGCGCAAGGCGATACGATTCGTTAAAACGTGCTACGATAGAAAACGTTACGTTACGAAAATGCTCCCAGATGCAGGTTGGGAATCTTTGAAAGAAAGGAGATTAGAAGTTAGGCTACCATTGCTAAATTCAGTGAAAGTAGATTTGTATTAGAGATGTAAATGGCATTATACGACCACCTGCTACTTCGGCCGATCCGACAATGAGCGTAAAATAGGAGAAATAGATGCTAGGACAAATCGTTTTAGGGACTCACTCTTTCCGCGAACGATACGCGAATACAATAAACTACGAATTAAATAGTAATCGAACGCTCGGTGTTTACACCCCCTGGCACACGCCGGAAGGCGCCTTGCAGGGTATTTATGTAGATGTACATCTTTCTGACGTATATTTCAATTAAATTCTTGGTTACTCCTCTTCACCATGCTCGAATTTAATAACACTGTCGCGTATACGGGAACCATTTCATAAAACTATTATTGCGAGTTAAATGTCAAGAGGATCATGAGTCAGTTAAGGATGAAAAATTGGATCAGGGAATACTGCTTGAAATTATGCGGGGCTAAAAATATGTATTGTTCCGTTCGCTATCCAGCAACATAAAGGCGGCATTTCAAATGCATTATTAATGGGTGTGTTATTACGGGAGAAATTCCGGCGGTTCCGATGTCTGCGTAAAAATATAAAAGTAGGTAAATATGGTTTAAATAATTTTCAGTATTGAGTGGAAGAGATGCTGGAAATAATAGTACGATTTATCTTTGGTCTATTACTATCAAATTCGTAGAAAAAACGAAAAATTTAAACGCGGGATTTTGTTCCACATATAATGAATTATCATGAATATTAGCTATAACCTTTAATTTAAACCAAACAAACCATAATAATACCGGATCACAAGGTGAACGTTAGTTGAAGTTCATTCTGGTTAGACGCAAGAGGAGACTATTTATTAAAAATATTAATAAATTGCATATTGATGATGTTGATTCGTTAATGGCAATCATAATCCATGCGAATTGCGTAGAGAAACTCTCTCCTAGGCAAAAATGCGCTGTCTATGATCCTGGGACTACAAGTCTATTTTCTAGCGGAAGGAAGTCGTCATTCAACTTCAAAAAGTGAGATAATTAACTACAAACGCAGAGCTAAATTAAACGAAGAACGGTACATAAAAATGCAACAGAAGCCTTCCGTTCTTCCGTCCACGTGGGTAAAGGAAGGTCGCTCTGAAAAGGTATTTATAGAGAGAGTGATCCGCATACTTTCTCTGAGAAGACAACAGCGCTGTCTCTCTCCTCTCTATAGCACGTATAGCCATTCTCTCAAAGTGCTGCTGATTTATGTTTTACAACAATTTTCCTGAAAACCAGATAATCAATATACTTAAGACGATATCGGCGACTATACTAAATAGTTACGCGTATTAATCGAAAAGTTAATTTATAGCGGAACTGAATATCCATAATATGAGTAAAAATGGGCATCATTAATGGGAATTAGATTTTAGATTTAGAAGCACATCCGACAATCCACCAACGACGCATGACAGGAGGTTATGCTACGATAGCCAATTAACCATAAGGAATCAAATGATTATGAGTATGATAATCATAATGCTTTTGATGGAAGCTGGATGTCTCCAATTACATGTAAATCTACGTAAATGATTTTTATCATTTCCGATACCACTCACAATCTTTCGTTACTATAAAAATCCTATTAGCCAGAACTCGAACCCTGGGCCTTAGGGTAGGAGCGCTAGCACGTTAACCACTCCAAGAAGAAAGATTTTATTATGAAGCAGGTCTGAAGTCTCAGGCGTGACCTGGTGGAAATTATTAACTGCGTTTCGCATATAAATGAAAATTTATTCTATATACAAATTAATGTTTAAGTAAACGACTATGTTGTCTAAGACGTGGAGAATCATCCGGCGCGAAATTTATGTTTGGATCTACACTTAGGATTGGTGTAAACTTCCCATTATAAAAAAATCAATCGCGCGCCGTATCACATGACTCAGAGTTTTGGTCATAAATTGAAAAATTTTTGTCTGAAAAATCCGAGTGACTGCAATTCCCTTGTTTGAAAATAAATTAACAAAATTTGATCTAAAACATCTATCACCATATGGGTATTTACTGTTATGATATTTACCTCACAATAAAAGGAGAAGTAGGGAAGATTCTGTAATCGAAAACTACGAACTATATTATAATTACATAAGCTAATACAAACACGCGAAGGCGTGACGTCGTGCAGAGCTATAATGTATATAATGAAAACTGTTGGTAGACTTCGACTAAATTTTACAATAACGGTCACTTTGCCCATTTATAAGCAACTTCAAGATCTACCAAATTAAGTTAACAACAACCCATTGATGAGGCAAAACAGTAGGTGGTCCGTATCAACTGAAACGGCTCTTTGATACTTCCCAAAAAACATATTCCTATTTCTCAAATTCTTACAATGATAAATTATCGGAAAAGATACTACGAATTGAGGAGGTCAAAGGAACACTTGAACACATTCCCGGAAAGAAGAACTTAAATAACGCATAGACGCGGAAATCTCTTGTAAGTGGCACCAATGGAACGCGTTTGATGATCGAAGCCTCCATTAGCGGTTAGATGTAAGAAAAGACTTGTTAGTCTAAATCCTTTATTATCTCAAGTCCTTTATTATTATTATTATTATTATTATTATTAGCAACGAGCCACAATCTTCGGACTCACGAGACAAAAGAATCCAGCGACTGCGGCCCCCTTCGGAACCCTATGGTTGAAACACCTTGCAGACGTCAATGAACGTGGGCAGTGTCATCGTCCGGACTCTAAAACGCGCTCTTTCCCCTCTTCGCATCACTCTCTTGTTTTTAGCTCCTCCACCTCCTCCACCAAAGGCAGCAGCCATTTCCTTGGAGTATCTCCAAGGCTCCAAGGAGACGCTTCAAAGGGAGGATGGAGTAGGGTCGATTTAGGCGGGAAAGACTCCGATGACGTTATTTGGCGGGAAATCGGGACTAAATTGTATGTACCAGCATACTCGCATCCCGGTCAAATTATCTTAAGGAGGACGAAGATGAGAGAACATTAGGATGGACTTTCGTCCGAAAAATCTATCCTAGAAATTTACCGTGAACAATCTTAATTGTTCATATTTTTTATTATATCCATTTGTATCATTTTTTACTTATGTTTCAACCTGTACTTTTATTTAAGCTTTTAGTTGTATAGTAAGTTTTATTCTTTATTTCTGTATTTGTCTTTTTATGGTTTTTAGTTATTTCTTGTAAATTTATACAATTCTTTGTTACATTGTTATTTATTTTTCATCTATTGGAAAGGCCTTGTGCTGTTTATGGGTTTATTTTAAATAAATAAATAAATATCCTTGCTGATAGCGGATACAAGTGAATCCGAAATAATATAAATAATGGAAAAACACTGTGCGAGTTCAAACTGAAAAGAATGGACGCTACACCGCTTAATTGCAAAATTCGGTGTTTCGCATGAACATTTCAAACTCTTCCCTACCGGAGTGCCGTAAGGAAGTTCTTGGAGTGCCGTATAATTTCCGAGAGTTCCAATACCTTGTAATTTTGCATTGCGCGCGCTTTATTTTCTTAATGACAGCAGCAAAAACGTATTATTTAGCGTGCCGCGATCTTCAAGTCGTTGCTCTTAATGAAGGTGAGCTGACAATGTGACATGTAAAAGCCAAAAAGGAGAGATTGAGACTCGAAAGTCTCATTAAAGGTTTCATGCGGGAGAATGGTTGGCGGGAAAGGGAGGCGAAAGAATTTCTCTCCGGAGGAAGTACTATCCGCTGAGGAATGCGGCCCTTCACCTCCGTCTGGGGCCTACGTCCTTTTCCCGCCATTCTCGCCAGGCGATGCATCATCGGCCTTCGGCCTTTCGGACGAGGGAATCCAGCCTCATCCTCTCCTGCATTTTTGCGGCCATTTTGCTGTAATGGAAGTGCTCAGCACTCATTGCACTTCATATTACACATGTTAGAATTTTCGTGTTCGCTCGAGGAATAAACTCGCAGACGACCGTACCTCCTATTATTTTTCTCTTCTTTTGAAGGAAAGAAATCTAGTATGGGCGCTTAGATAACTGCGCCAAGAAATTAAATATATTGCAATATGATGAATATTATTAGTTTAAAGGCAAAATTAAATATGAAATCCAACTGTTTCATTCAAAAGGAGAGCTACCTTAAAGGTAATTGTGCAAACCGTGGCTAGTGGCTTTAAAATTTCTCAAGAAACAGTGGGCGTTCGAAAAACCGGTTGGGCTGCGTTCAAAACCGAGACGGACGGCCACCCAGGCGCCCAGCTCATAGGGAACCCTGCTGAAGAAAATTTTTGTCGATTAAATCCACGTAAAAACCGTCTGGATTCAGTTAATTTATTCCCAATTTCTCCAAAAACATCCATTGGACAATTTTACTGAACGACTTCAGTGGAAATGTAAACAGTTACAACAGGCGTACACATACCCTACAATCAATCCCTCGCTAGGATAACATCGGTTAGCCGGAACTCGAATACGAAATCCAGACGATCGTAGGCTGGCAATCTAACCCTACGCCACCGAGAACGGACAGTCTTTCAATTGTGACCGAATTCGCTTAATTCCATTAAACATTTAGGATAAACATACTAGGAGTTAATTCATTCTATTAGATAAATAGACATTGCGAGCTTATATTAGAGAAAGCAGACTTACAGACGGTGTTTTCGTGATTCGAATACTCCTAAATAAGCCATAAAAAACTAAGCAGGGGCAATGAACAAATTTTTCACCTCGAGCTGAAGAAAATAAGTTTTTCGACTTCATATATTTATGCATTCGTTTTTGCTCGACATCGACAATTTCTCAAGTTAGCGCCCACAGGGGAATGGAAATTCCATGCGATGGGGATGCAATTGTCAACAATTTAATAGTATAGTATTGTTATGAATGCATTGACAACTAATGTCATTTCACAAATAGGGACCCCGCCTAGAATCGAACCCGTATGTTTCAACATTACGCTTGGAAAAAGTAGCTTTCATTTCTTTTGAAAACATACATAAATATGTTTGTGAATGGGATGATGAAGCTGGAATCAAGCTCTTCAAAATCGAGCCTTAAAATACGATTTCCCATCACGGTACCTTTCCCTTCTCCAATTTTACGTTGAAGACCTTGATGGTCGAACACCACGAAGGCTAATTTTTTACTGATTCGGAGACATATAAAGGTTTGATAGACTTGTAATGCCATGTGCATGCTCTTATAATTTTGTTGGGGCATTTCAGTTATGAACTGTGAGCTTTAAGCAGCGAAAAAAATTATCGGAAATTCGATCTATTCCGTGTCTAAATAGGAAGATTATAGTTTAGGCTATGTGCTGCAGTGAATCACGAGACGTCTACCCGCGCTTGTCTGAGATTTTCCCGCCATTTCCCATCACGCTCGCAGCGGACATTGTCCTCGTGGCCCTGAGGGAAAAAAATGTAATCTTTTTTTTTCGCTCCGCTCATTCTGCGGAATATCAGTCCCATGTTATTATGATTTCAGCATAGATAATTTGGCACAATAGGAGTAAAATGTAAAACAGCGATAGTTTAGGAGGAATATATCAAAAGGTCAATCCGTCTGCTATGCCAATGCCTCGTCAAGGTAACGAAGGTGAAGTCGATTATTGACGCGTTAGCGTCCTTAATAAGCCTTGCAAGATAAGGGAAAGAAGTGAAATAAATTACGCAAACTATTGATAAAATTTGTAAAAATTAACCGACTCATCCCTTGAAGGAACCATGGAACTGGCGAAAACAAGAGTTTGCAGCATGGTTGAGCCTAAAATCATTCATTTCCTAACAAATTAATTGACATTCAAATTATTTCATATTATAACTCGTTGAATGTCCCAGCCCGGTAAAATACTACTCAGCTGATGTTGATAGAAAATTACCTTTTATCTCTCCAGATCCTGATCTCACGATGACCGCCATAATTTCTAAAAATACTCTCCTCTACCGTTCACGTTTACGATTCTTAAAGGAAACACTGTTCCTGCTACCGCATTTTCATGAATGGAATATGTTTTTCTTTTGGTACTAAACAGAGAAGAATGTATCATTCATCCGTCACTTTTCGCAGTCTTATTCATGGCTGATATAACATGATAGTTACTGAAATATGAGTGAAACTAACTTTATATCTACATCCACACATGAACCATGCAAGCCGCCTTTCGACGCGTGGCAGGGGGTGCATGCACCACGACTCTACTTCCCTAATCGATTACTTTCAAGTTTCCTTCTCCGAAAAACAACTAGTTCTAGCATCTATTTCTCATATTTTTCTCTCGGTACCAGAACGGCCAAAGTAACAGGGAGGAGGTATATTATCAGTTGCATCTTCTAAGAAAGTACTTTCTCTGAACTTATTATGTAAATTAAGATTTTTTTATTGCTTCTACCTTCTAAAGATTCCCATCCTGCTTCCTAAAGCAATTGAGTAATACTCACTGATTTGTCGCGAAATTTTTTTACGAAACTTATCGGCTTTCGCTGTGCTTCATCTAAATCTCGAATACAAAACTTTTCGGCAGGGTTCCATACACTTCGCTCAAGGTGAGGCCAAACCGATGCAACGTGACATCGCCCACGGACTTTTTCTTCGTTCCTAATGACAGCATCATTCATCTGCCTGCTATTTAACGAATTAACTATTGTCAATATTTATGAATTTAGACGTTATGAATGAAGGTTATGTATGGATTAAGGCATTAAGCCTTAAACAATATAGGAAAAAATCTTTACCTTTTACCGTTCAGGAGCTTTTCTTCTAACAATATCTACATTCCTAAGTGTTCACTTTCCGGAAATAATGTAAATATCTGAGGAGGCTACAAAATGTTCCTCCAAACCTAGAGTCGAAGTATATAGAAATAAACATTCGCAGCTTAAGTCACAGAAGCACTTCTCTATCAGTTTATTGTTCACTTTAATACCACTTTTTGTTTTTGATTTCTCTGAATTTTTTCTCTTATCAGAACCTCCAATCAATCTTCTTTCTTTCACATCAGCTTTCTCATCCTTTATAATTCCTCTTTTTATTCTACCAAATGCACTTTCTAAATCTATTAAGGAAACAATCATTCCTTTTCCTCGGCGCCTTGAAATCCAAGGACGTATTAGCGATGATTATATAAAGAGTTATGAGACAAACTCCCAGTAAAAGTGATTGCTCAAATCGATTCCAAATAGAACATGCCCTCCAACAAACTTTCTCCAGGAGTAGAACTAAAGGAGTGCTATAAGTAATACCAACGTCTGTTTCCCACGTTACGCCTCGGATAATGGCAGGCCGTTACTCAATAATGACATCTATTCATTCTCAAAAATTTACTTTCGTAAACCATATTAGCTCTAAGTAACCTATTCGATAGATCTAACTTTTCCTGCTGCCCACGTTCACATTTCTTGGTGATAAATGTTATAATAACAATGACAAATTTATTATGCGAATTTTAGTCATAAGGATCCACTCTTACATCTACATAAAAACCCTGCAAGCCGCCTTCCGGCGTGTGGCAGGGGGTGTAAACACCAAGAGTAGAATTACTTCTTTAATTTATTATTATCGCGTATCGTTCGCGGAAAAAAAGTCCCTAAAATGACTTGTCCTCGCGTTTATTTCTCTTATTTTACGCTCACTGTCGGATCGGCCAAAGTAGCAGGGGGGTCGCATAATACCAATTACGTCTTCCGAAAATGTAATTCCTGTGAATTTATCTAACAAACGCAGCCTTACGATTAACCTTCCTCAGAAACAACCATGTCCTAACCAGGATTCGAACCCGGACATATGCTAACCTATGATAACAAGGGGAGGATTTATAATTAGCCGTAAATATATAATTAGGCGCAGTATAATTAGCTGAGGGCCTCAATAAGACTGGTAATAGTTCTCACTAACAAATCGTTCTAGTTTTTCGCTTCAAGAAGAAATTTTATATTTGTTGAATGAGCCCATATATTATAAATATATTTATAGAATACATTACATTGCTTAGGTCACTATGAAATATAAGCTTATCCATCATTCATCGTAATTTATAGAAATACACAACCTGTTTGGTGGTTCTTACTGAGACAACTGAGATTTCGATGCGATGTAGATTTTTTATTTTAAGAAAACTTTGATTTTTTTTACTCATATTTCATAGTGGGGGCCTCTATCTGATCTTTACGCCTTGGGCCTATGATATCTAAAATCCGTCCCTGATGCTATTAACTATTAACTATTAACCATTTCACCTCCGAGGCCAGCTCCGTTGTTAGAAAGGAACCTAAAGAGCCTCGCCTACGAAGACTGCGGCATTTGAGTGGACACTAAGACTTTTATGATGGAAATATTTCTGTATAAACGATAACACAAAATATAGAATGATGCAATAAATTCAACAGACGCGGACTTCATGAAGCTGAAGTCCATCGTACAAGGAGGAGATTTTAACCTGCCGCACATCGATTGGGAGAATGCAACACATTCGAGCATAAGTGGAGAGAAAAAGTTATCTCAGAAGTTAATTGACACTTTCGCATTACATGGTCTGGAGCAGGTGAACATGAACATTACTCGGACGAACCGTACAGGCAAAGGAAACATTCTCGATTTATTAGCTACCTCTCACCCACACTTAATGACTGGTATACACGTAGTTGACGGAATTTCAGATCACGACGTAATAATAGCAGAGATTAAGGCAGCAACAGTTAAATCTCTTAAACCACCAAGGGAAATATACATATTCAGCAAATGTAACTTTACGGAGTTCAAAAATTATATAAACGTAGAAAGGGATGATTTCTGCCGTTTTGTGAGTGAAAATACAGTCGAAGATAGCTGGAATGAGTTCCTCCGAATCCTCAAAGAAGGATTAGTTAAATACGTACCAACTAAGCAAATACGCGAGCGTAAGGAGCCACGTTGGATGAAGGCAAAGTTAAGAACGTTGTACAGGAAACAAAGACTTATTCATTCCCGTTTAAGGAAACTTAAAGCATGCGGCACTAACATTGAGCTAGAGCAGAAAAAGTATAGAGACATGCGTAGGGTAATTAAGGAAGAAGCACAAAAAGAATTTCAGGAATATAGATCTAAAACGCTATTAGAATCATTAAGTGGTGATCAGAAAGAATTTTGGTCGTATGTGCGCGAGTCTCGTGGAGGTCAGTTTACCGTACCAAGCCTAATCAATGAAGAGGGAAATTGTGTAAAGGAATCTATAGAAAAAGCGAACTTACTAAACCACCACTATCAGAAGTGTTTCAAAGTAGACAACGGCCAAGTTAATGAGTTTACTAGGCGAATTGATTCGGATATGTCTCCCATTGAATTATCAGTGGAAGGAATAGAAAATTTGTTGCGCCAGATTGAAAGGAAAAAAGCTCCGGGACCCGAATGTATCCCATCATTAGTTATTAAAACTTTATCTTATGAGCTCGCTCCCCTTCTTCTTGTCTTCTACCGGAAATCGTTAGATGAAGGAACTGTTCCTATATCATGGAAGAAAGCGAACGTCACTCCGGTTCCAAAGAAAGGACGCACCTTAAAGCCTGACGATTACAGGCCCATTTCTCTCACTTCGATCTTTTGTAAAATTATGGAACATATCATTGCAAGTTCAATAATGCGGTTCCTTTCCGAGAAGGGAGCAATTAGTCAGAGCCAGCATGGGTTCCGCAAAGGTAGGTCATGTGAGACTCAGCTAGCCCTTTTCATAAACGACATAGCTAAGGCGGCGGATAAGGGAGTTAGAACAGATGCAGTATTCTTAGATTTCAGGAAAGCTTTTGACACTGTAACTCATGTAAAGCTAATTCAGAAGCTAATTGCTTACGCGATCGATGAGAAAGTAGTCGAGTGGATAAAATCCTTCCTCGAAAATAGGACTCAGCGAGTTGCGTTAGACGGAATTTTATCCGATGAGGTAGAGATCACATCAGGAGTCCCGCAGGGAAGCGTTTTAGGGCCGATATTATTTCTAATCTACATTAATGATATAGTAGATAATGTAAGGAGCAAGGTTAGACTATTCGCCGATGATACCCTCTTATACAGACAGATTACTTCAGATGAAGATAGTGTTATCCTACAGAACGACCTGAACGTTATATCGACGTGGTGCGAAGATTGGCAGCTTGATTTGAACGTAAAGAAGTGCGTAGCTATGAACTTCACGCGATCGACCAACATTAATAGCTTAAAATACGAAATTTCAGGAAATCTCTTAGAGTCTGTGAGTCACAATAAATACCTAGGAGTTACGATTAGCAGCGGTTTATCATTCAAGGAACATATTCGAGAGATCATAGGAAAGGCTAACAAAATGCAAAGATTGACAAGTAGAACCCTTAGAGGATGCCAATCGAAAGTGAAAGAAACTGCTTATTTTTCTCTAATTAGACCTAGTCTCGAATACTGCAGCGCGGTTTGGGATCCGCACGAAGTAGGTCTAGCCTCAGATTTAGAAATGGTCCAACGTAGGTCGGCCCGTTTCGTTAGTGGAGACTTTAGATTCGACAGCAGCGTTACGGCTATGATAAAGTCCCTCGGGTGGAGTTCGCTACAGGAGAGAAGATCTGATTACCGACAGAAACTTTTCGAAAAACTCGTCTGCGCAGAATTTTCAGAGGAAGTCGAGGACATTGTAATTCCGGTACAGGAAGAACGCGACCTTCGAGAGGCATCGACCAAGCGTTACAGAGAAATAATCGCAAAAACGGATAGTTATTTTTGGTCGTTCTTTCCACGTAGTATTAGAGAAGCAAACAGGATAGATTAGGTACGAATATCTGGTGTTGACACACCCCCTGCCACACGCCATTTGGCGGCTCGCGGGGTAAGTTTCTAAATCTAAAATCTAAATCTAAATCTACAAAAAACAAATAAGTTCTGCTATGTTCTGTATCTGAGGATGCCAGGGGCAGGAATATTTCATCCCATAATGTAAAAAGAAACTGATTTATTTTAATATGTATACCTGGCAAACCTCCTGTATTTGTACATTATCACTGCGAGAGGCCATCCTCTTTTCTTTCCCTGACGATTTCTGGTTTCCTACCAAATGGTTGACGAATCTTCTAAGCGGCTCATTGAAAGTAGAAAAACATTCCCTCTGGTTCTACAGGGAAAAAGGGTTTGCTAACCTGTGGGTTAAAAGATATTGAACGCTCCTTACAAGTTTAATCCTCGAAACCTAATTCTATAAATTGCTTCTTTCTTATCGAAATTCGAGAAGTCGTCACATAAATTCTCGTCCTACATCACTGTTCAGGTAATCGAAGGCTGGATTTATCCTCAACGACTACAAAAAGGGAGGGGGATCGTGCAAAATGAATTGCGAGGTATATGAAGACCTTACTGAGCCAGAATACTATTACAGGAGCAAGGTAAATAGTGAAAGGTAACTTTGCATGTATGTCGTGTTCAAGGGAAAATTACCAAGGAAAAACAGACATGAAAAAAGTCTAACTGGACCGGGAATGGAACCCGAACCTTCCGATTTCCGGGTGGATGCATTTAAGCTATCATGCTTCTTGCCAGAAGATTTTCACATCCCATTTTAAGAGACTTGGTGGGTTAAGGCAAGTGGATCGTCCGATTATACGGCATCGTTCATAGCAGACGTCCTCATCCTTGAGGGGGGTCCCTTTCCGCGTTACAAAGACCTAATGAATAATACATTCCATAGTATTCATTAAGGAGTGATAAGGATAAATTTCACCCTTTAACATCACGTAACACCCCTAAATAGTTTTCGAATTTCCATACCCATAAACAAAACTGTGACACAAGTAGTACATGAAAAACACGTTTTCGCACACCTGAAAGACAAGCGGATCACACTTCAATGCGCCACATGTGCTGTCAAGAAATTAATAATAATAACAACTAAACAATAATGTTCATAAACGAATGAATGAATGCCTTTATTTGACGAAACTGAGGTTACAAATTCTCTTCTTCCATTTAACCCAACGTTAATGTTACCTGTTCATAAGCAATAATAAAAAGCAAATAAATTGATAGGAATAGAAAAAAATATTGGGAAATAAAACAGAAGTAAGTGAAGCTTAGGAAAACGTATCCACAGCAGTAAAACACCCTCAAAGATGGGGGTGCCTACACAAACCTACTCATAGTAATAACAAAAAGAGAGTAAACCAAATGCCCTTATAACCTGGGAATGAAAAGATGGTCAAGTACATACAAGTAAAAACACAAACAATAAATCAATCGACGAAGCCTTTACTTAGTGGAATTCCATCCTAGGTGATGAGAGAAATAACTTTGCAAAATTCCACAATGGATATTTATTAATATGGGGACCGGTTTCGAACACCACATGTTCTGAAGTAAGGTCTAAAGAACACTTACACGTATTCATGAACAACTCACCCACGTCACACTTTGCAAAACATCTTTTAGAAAACAAGCACCATTCAGATTCTTCAACCCAGTTGAATAGACTTTACTAGATGACAAAGTCAGATCTTTTGTCAGTACCACTTCTTTCAGAAAACATTACGCAATAAACTGCATAAGCTACTTAAAGCAAAATCCGAAAACAGTGAAATTATCTCCAATTCTAAGGAACATTACTCCCATGTGTTCCATCCACGCGTGAAGAACCTTTCGCAGATAACCTTCTCTGATTCTGAAATCGATTTACTCNCAACTCTCTTTTTACAGCTAACCCTTCGTCACTTGAAATTTAAAAGAGATAGTTTGAGAAAAAGGCAGAGGAAAACTACTCTTTGGGACTAAAACCTAAGTTTCTACTTAGAAAAATACACCAATGCAGGAAAATACCCAAGGAAGGGAATTAATTCCCATTGGAAGATAAAACTCGCAGTTGCGTTCGTGGCATCGTAATCGAAATGAATAAGGGACGTAATTAAAAGAGGCCGGAGGAGCTTGCAGCTATGAATTCCGCAGTTTACGTCGTCATTATTCGAATGCGGTTTGTAGGTCACAGCAGCTTATGAAACGCGTCCATTTTAACATGGAGGTGCATAGGAATTGAGGCGGACCCCCGCCCCCGCAACCCCAACCCACAACCCTTCTTTATCCCCGTATCCATTTCTCCCCAAGAAAAAAGCTCAATCCTTGCACCACTCTCCCTGCTAGCTATTTCGTCAACGGGTTTTCACTGCTGTCACCGTCAGTGTTGTGACCTCATTTGCTGACCCATAGAGTCGCTATAGGGGTGTGTACGTTTCTCTGCTGCCGATATTCGCATGGTGCTGGAGAATGCTCCTCGATAACGATCCAAATTCGTTGCGAAAAATAATGTAGCTCCGCCCATTTGAGGGATTGCAAGCGTCTTCTGTCGCTGACCGCATTTTGCTTTCACTATCTCCCGGGCCACTTTCTAATTGAGGTGAAAACTGAGTTTCGCCTATGTTGAAAAATGTAAATAACTACGGATAAGCTCTTGACAACATGGGAAATGGATTATTCATCTCCCGCTGCTCTCAATTAACTGCGGAATGGAATGTAGGCCCATCTCATCATTGACAACTATAGGGAAGACTATCTCATTTTTTAAATGTTATAGAAAAAATAATTTAATCAAACTCATTACTGCAGCGGGCTGCCTAAGTACACGCTGGACGCACTGTGTTATTATCAAGCTACAAATTCAGCATCTCAATTTTTGCAGTTAATATTTGTCTAAGGAAATATCGAATGTATCGAAAACTTTAAAAATGCAATGAGCGTTCAACGATGAACGAACACAAACGCCTTGATGGCAAGTATTTGTTTTACTGAAGATGGAATCGCTAAACTCTTGCGTACAATTAAGCCAAAGAAATCCCCAGGCCCTGAAGGTATTCCGACTAGAGTATTGAAAGAACTAGCGGATAGCGTCGCTCCATACCTCCAAATCGTGTTCTCCAAATCAATTAATGAAGCCAGCGTCCCAATGGATTGGAAACTAGCGAATGTTACGCCCGTTTAGAAAAAAAGGATTAAAGGATGACCCAGGAAATTATAGGCCCATCTCGTTAACTTCACTGACAGGCAAAGTAATGGAACAAATCATTGTTAGCTCACTAATGAAGTTTTTAGATAGCGTTAGTTATTTCAATAAGAACCAACACGGCTTTAGAAAGTCCCGATCATGCGAAACACAACTTGCGCTGTTCGTCCACGATATTTTAAAATCTGCCGAGAGTAGTAAGCAAGTGAATGCTGTTTTCCTCTATTTTAAGTATGCTTTCGATAGTATTCCTCACAACAGATTAATTTACAAATTAAAATTGGCTGGAATTAATAAGGAAGTAATTGACTGGGTGAAAGATTTTCTCTGCGATAGAGAACAACAAGTGGTACTCGATGGCGTTACTTCAAACAGAGTCAAAGTTGCGGCAGAATAAATCGTACAGTATTAGCGGAACTGTAATTAAAGTAGTGGACTCGGTAAAATATCTCGGAATCACTCTTACGAATAACATGAACTGGAGCACGCACATCCGTAACATTTGTGCTAAAGCAACTAGAAAACTCGGTTTCATCTGACGTACTGTCGGTAAATGTGACGAAAAGTTAGAGAACAATGTTATTTTACGTTGGTTATGCCTCATTTTGAATATGCATCAAGTATATGGGATCCGGCAGACGAAACATGCATCATGCAACATGAAACTCGAGAAAGTACAACGGAAAGCGATACGTTTTGTTAAGAAGTGCTACGATAAAAAAG
>KZ309037.1:328965-363313 GCA_000376725.2 Ladona fulva
TACAATAGTATAGTATTTTTACATTACTACTTTATAGTAATTTTATATTTTACGAAGGATATCCACGCAGCATAGTCTTCCTCAGGAAAGTTTCTGGTGATCTGCTTCTTCGGAGGAAGAGGTAAAAAAATATGAAATTTTCTAATAGTGACGTACTCGGGAAGAGAAAAATCGTTCCTCTTTCGAAAATATTTTTGTACCTCCTCTTAGGATGATGACACATCTATTTTAAAGTTTCAATAAGCGTTACTTTATTATATGAGAAATGTAAGGGTTTAACTGCTATTGCGATCATCGATTTGTATTTTTTTCAGTAGACATATTTTCAAAAATGGTCTTCCTTAGGATAATAATTAACTACTCTCTAAATGAAACAATATTTCCGTGTTGCCGAATGAATATAAATTAGCTTAAAAGGCCGAATTCACATCCTGGTCAGTGTGTATATGGGCAGAGATGGCGAACGTTTTGCGGAAAGAGTGCCTTATTTGGTAAATTTAAAGGACCTTTGAGTCAATCTGGTGCGAAACTATGTAGTGAGATGGATTATTATCTATTTTATTACGTCAACAATGGGATTAAGATGTAGTAATTGACGCAAATGATCATTAATTATCTATACTAACGAATAGAATCCACGTTTATTTACACTCCTACATCATTTATTACTCTGGAGCATCATTTTAAGTGAAGAATATAAAACGAGGATACTACAGTCAGAGTTTCGCCTCTTTGGGCACGAGTGCCATAGGTTTGCCACTCCTGCATTAGTGCGTTAGCATTGAAATAAAGCTGAAGTTTGGGAGGAAAATATTCATGAGAACGACAGAAGCACAGCGATATAACTTAAATTGTGCCAGATTTCGCGAACTGCTTCAAAGTATTACAACGGCGTTCTGAGCGAGTTGATTTTGTTTACATTAAACTGCCACTTGTTCCCAGCTGTAAAAATTTCAAACCGGTCCCTCATACCCAAATACCATCAGTGCAACATTCTATTGATTGTAATGGAAGGTTGAGTATACAAAATTCAAAAATGTTGGGACCAAGGTTCTTTCGGAATTCGGTTTTTTCCGGACGATATTCTGTAGTTGAACAGAATTGAAAAAAATGCTTAGCCTACGGGTATGGTAGGGATATGGGTCTCATTAATTAGAGGCCTGCAGAACTAAAAACAACTGGGCGCCTGGCAAGTAAATAAAGCACGAATAAGATTTATAGCAAAAGTCTTTTCACCAGTGAAAGTCGGTCTATTATGAAGGAAAAACGAACATTTTTCCTTCTTCTTTCCACCAAGTTCGACCAACTAAGATGGAATTTATTCGGTTTACTATATTATTCAAAGTAACAAACCGAGATGAATTTCTAAAGTAAAAATTCATACAAAATATTGGATTTCGAAATTTCAGATCGATGGTTTTCAAGCTTTAGATAAAATAGGGTCCTGCCACCATGTGTTGACGATTTTTCATTTGTTTTCTGGTCCAGCATAGAGAGAAATGTATTTTTCTTTTCCTTTCGCTTCACTCTTATATATGGCTGTGGTGATATGAAAATTAATGAGGTATGAGTGATGCATTAATGAAGGACTCCTTATGGAATACTTCGTTAACTGTTACTCGTCGAGTTTTAAGCTTCACTCACGAGAACTTGTTCTGCTTATGTCAGAGCAGGCTTACAACAATAATTTTACTCTTAGTACTGACAAAAATTAAAGCCAATAATAATAATTGGATAGCCCCGACATATCCGTTGTCTTGATCTCAGCTGCATTGCTAAAACAACCGTTTCTGGGGTTGGAATGGCTCTCGAAACTGCTACGGATACAAAAACTGCATCCGGAGATTCTTCCGACAGTTTTGGCAAGGCAGCTTTAGAATATAGAGGAAATTTTCGTAAATGTGCATCGTGAGAAGCTGTTTCGACTCTAATGGGGGTTCTAAAGAGCTCTTTGCCCGATTTTTCACTTAACTTTCCTCGTTACTCAGAAAGTAG
Source organism: Ladona fulva (assembly GCA_000376725.2). Taxonomy (NCBI): domain Eukaryota; kingdom Metazoa; phylum Arthropoda; class Insecta; order Odonata; family Libellulidae; genus Ladona; species Ladona fulva. The sequence goes on from KZ309037.1 coordinate 330,961, forward strand.
AAAATTTTCATCAACGAGGACATTCCTCCGGTAACCTTTCTCATACTTTCTCTGTAGAGGAGACCCCAAAATTTGGTCATACTGGTCAATTACAAACACACGAAGCCACAGAATCACTGAAAGTATTTTTACTTTAAAATGTGGGCTTCGCTCTCTTCGTAAAAATTCACACTTAGCCTCATAAATTTTCAACAAAAAATCAGGGTAATTTGAACAAAACGTCTTGTACACTTCAACAGCAGACACACACATCTGCAGAGGAAGAATATAAAAGGTTACATTTCCATTATTACTGCAAACAGCAATATATGCTAACGTACAAGATGTTGCCATAGCAACATCATCACATTCATCTGCGATGCAAAATCAAGTCTGCATTTTTAAAGGTAATAAAACATGACCTTTCTTATAAAGAGAGTTAGAAAGAGTTACGAGAGGGTCTTTTTTTAGTGAATGTGAACCGAATTTTTGGCGTCGCACAGTGGGCTAGAATCGAAAAAAGCTGGCCAAAAATAAGAAAAAGTGTTTTTTGAGTCCGGAGTTTGAAACATCGCATGGCTATTTTTAAATAAATCTTTCATATAACTACCAAATTATTTACTTTTATTCCCGTGCATTAAAATTCTACAGGGGGTCAAAGTTGACCAAATTTGACGAAAAAAAGCCGGTCTTCGATTTTTCACAAATTTCTTCAACTTCAAGCCAACACTGAACCCAAATGAGCAAAATCATCGGGTAAAAAACGATGCTGTATTATAAACCTATTCTTTATGCTTCATGTTACTTGGTTTGAATGATCACAGTAGGATATTTGCATAAGTTATACAACAAAATGGCGAACCCATATTTTACGGCAAATTTTCAACTAAAGCGAGGAAAATAGTAGTGATGTACCACGATGTACACGGGCTAACTTATACCACGATGTTCTTTGAAGCTTCTTGAAAAGGAATCTGAAATAAAATCCTGCGACAATTTACGACGCCGATTTATATACCGAATTTTCTATGCAAGAGCCATATCCACTCGGCGGAGGGTCAATCTCCATGACAATCTCGGATTTGAGAGGATGTACGGACCAACTCGCATCTAAATGGTATTTTTACTGGTATATAAGTATGATTCCTACTCTGTAAACCCTTTTTTTAAATTCGTTTATTAAAATCCCAATGTCATGAATGAAGAATCCTCGCTTTATTCGATATTTAAATATAGCACAATACTTTGTTTGCCTACGCCTACCTTGTCAATTTATCCATAATAGTAAGCTATAATTATTTTTTGATAAAATTAAGCTGGTAATGTTTAAATATCTATCTAATGAAATTAATGAATCTTACCTCCAGCCTTATAATACTCTCATCGTCAGAGGAATCTTCATCTCCGTACGCCATTTCGTCTTCATGGCACATGATCATGAGCTCCTTCATTTCTTTGCCCATTTTGCTTGTTTTTTTGTAACGTTAATAGTTGCTGACATGGATATCATTGGCTCGGATGTTAATAGCAATCTCCGAAGCAAGTGTTCATTGGTGGAAACTCACAAGTGTTTCCTACTGAATCGCTCACGGTATTTTTTCGTGTCTTTATTTCGGGCCTCCATCGCCTCCTCCGAAAGTTGCCCCAAAGGAAGAATGGATTTCTTTGAGATTTCTGTGCCGTGAATTAAAACTTTATGGATAGTTGATGGCAAGTAGTACCACGGATATAATTCCACGAAGTAGCACAGCAGTAGTCCTCGAATGCTTTTTCATTTGTATCCGACCCCTTGAGACTGCCTTCAAGATATTGAAGAATCTTTTAATGAGATTCTTGTCGATCACTGATGATTAAATTTTAATGAATAAGTATTGAAGGAGGATGAACAAACTAGGACTCATGAACTTCAAAAGATGAAAGATAACACTTCAAAAACGAATTACTAAAACGGTACTTTTATCAATCCAAATAACAAAATTTATCCATGTATATTTCATCATCTGCAAAATTTTTTTTCAATAACAAGCATTTATTAGGGATAACGATTTCCAATTCGCACGTGTAATTTCAGCTGCTGGATTTGGATTTTCAAAGAAACGCCTAGCTGTATACCCATCATTGGCGGTTCCATGTCCCGGCTTGGGCACATCCACAATCAACCCCATCTACTCTCTAAATTTTCTTTGCAGGTTACATTTCCTCTCTCGGAGAGTAGTAATTTTTGATAACCACGAGCCTACTACGAGTAGTTGTTAATTTTATGACGAATTAAAAGGATACTTCTTAAGACCTTTACATCACAGCCATCAATGTTCAATCTCACCGCCACTGCTTAAAATTCAATCGATAGGAAATGTGTAGAAGACATTAAAAAATCTAATGTAACAATGCAGCGTTGAAATGCCAAATGTCTCCCAAAAATGAATTTTAAAAATTTACAGCAGAAAATTACAAAACGGAGACTACATTTAGAAACCAGAATAAAAAATATTCGTATTTCACCACCCTGAAGTTTTGATTTTGACTCAGAAATGGAAAAGTGAGATATATAACTAAACGTTACTTACTAGAAATATTAACTCCGATTCCGGGAATTATATCCAAACCGCAAATAGAAAATACTGCAAGGAACAACTCGTAGAATTTGCGACGTATCGAACGGCATAAGATACGGAAGGATCACCGTGAAGCTACTGAACTGCACCGAAAACCAAAATGTAACTGACTCTGCGTGTATATTTTGAGCTAAAACATGTGAAAACACAATACGAAGTACAACCGTTTCCCAAAAAAAACACAAACAGCCGGGTATCATAAACCGAGCCCCTTAGAGATTTTTACTCAGGGCGCTCTAAGACCTTCTCCCAATAACGGCCAGATGTGAACTTGTTGTCCTTGCAATTGAGGGCCAGAGAGAGGGTAAAAAGAGTAAGATGGACAAAAATAGCTTTAAAATTTTTTTCATGAAGTGAAACTTTCGCAAATGTATTCAGAGATATGATGGAAACGTACGTTACTGCTAAATTTACTCTTTCATTAAGGATTGAGCGTGGAAATACTTTATATATCTTATTATTTCGTGTCTTAAGTTAGACCAAAGGTTCGTTTTAGCATCTAATCCCAGAAACATAACCATTAAGATGGTTATGTTTCTGACGACTAAGGGGGTGACGCTCCGCCGCGCGGATATGGCTCTTGCATCGCCACAGAAAATTCGGTATATAAATCGGCGTCGCAAATTGTCGCAAGATTTTATTTCAGATTCCTCTTCAAGAAGCTTCAAAGAACATCGTGGTATAAGTCAGCCCGTGTACTCTTGCATCGCCATCGAATATTCGGTATAAGGCTTTTTTCGTAAAATTTGGTCAACTTTGACCCCCTGTAGAATTTTAATGCGCGGGAATAAAAGTATTATTTGGTAGTTATGTGCAGAATGTATATAAGAATAGCCATGCAAAGTTTCAAAATCCTCACTTCAAAAAAATATTTTATTCTTTTTGGCTAGCTTTTTTCGATTCTAGCTCACTGTGCAGTAGTTCTTCGGTGTTCTAGTCAAAAATTTAGTTAGGGCATTCCAGAGCCTGCATGATCGAACCTGCAAAGTGGTGAGAGAAAGGATGTATGCAGACAATTAACGTGTTACGTAGAAACATTTTCTTTGGCATCGTTTAGTGTTTTATTTGGAGGTAGTACCGGAACTTATTTAACGACCGTGTATTTGATCACATTAATCAAGGATTCCTCGCTATAGAATGGGACGATTCGCTTTTTCGCCGCGAGGAATTTTTCAGGAATTACAATGTTGCTTGTGACATGTTTGGGTTTTTTTCTTTCAGTTTAGATGAAAGCCCAATGTGCCTTCGTTTCCAAGCGTGGGAGACATCAACGTAATTTAACGAGTTGTATCTTCAGATCGCAAGAAACGATCGATCAGCTGAGATTAACTGAGACGGACGGTATAATAAGGGTACTCTGGAATCGTCCTAATCCCCTTTCCCTACATTTCACATACAGTAGTCCTATATTTGGTCTATTCACTAGATGTTTGTAGTTTAGAGAGAGAAAGAAGATGTTATCTCTCCGTATGGAGAGCCAATAGGACAGGAGGAAATACCCCCACCAGTCGTCAAGAGCGTGGTAGAACTTTGCTGTGTTGCAACATTAGCATAAAAATATAAATTTAGTCAAAATCGTTTCAATTTTTCTCAGTATTGAATGAAGGTAATTCCGGAAATGACACATTTAATTTAGGATACCTTATAACATAACCGCAGAAAAAACAAAAATACCACAATTCAGAGAAAATCGTGATTTTATTCCGGTTTTGTTTGAACGGATGCCTTTACTTCTGTAGTTTAGGAAACAAGAAATTTTTTACATCGAATTCTGCTTCAAATCATTTTCTTTCCGTTCGCATTATTAATTTCGCAGACAAACGTTTTTGAGGCCAATATTCAATAGAAATTATTGGAGAGGTCGAGAATTTTTGAGGAAATGTATCGAAGAAAATAGTCGCCAGCTATCTTTCGTCTTATTTCCTCTGGAAGAAACTTCAAGCGGGAAAGTTTCGGAGAAAATCGTGAATTTACTTTCTGTGCAAATACAAAACCTCTATGTTTATAAATAACGTAAGAAAAACCATTTTAATTCGGGGGTTACGCAGAACACGGCGCGGCCCGAGATCGCTTGTCTCGAGATGTGATGCTTCTTACGATTGGGTGCCTTCTCGTCGTATTTTTGTCAGCATTTCAGAAGAAGAGAGCCTTTCTTTATTTCTTCATCTGGTCATATTTCAATCTATGAAGAAACTATTCTTTTTCTACGTTGACAATTGGAGATGAATAACGAATTCCTAAACTGCTGTGGTTCACATACAACGATCGCTTAACAGCCTGCCAAAATCTCTGCCACTTGTTTATTCGATATGTTTAAAATTTGAGTCTTGGACGATAGAGGCATATTGTAATACACGTTAAAAAGAATGAGTGAAACAAGTGATGAAAATTTCACAAGAGAAACTTCGCGAGTGGGCGTAAGTGATATACTTTGCCAAATTTATGTCCCTTTGAGCGAGCCCAGGATTCGAACATTTTCACAGTAATTACCGAAGACTATGCATGCATATGCGAGACGATTACCGATGTCTTTGCGCGTGTCTTAAGTGTCAAATTTAGACCAGAATGATAGATTAAGTACTATAAAAATTTTCATTTTTTAGTGAAATATTTTTTTCTGAAAACCTGATATCGCATGTGTTTCCATCCCTCTTTACTATCATGAAGCGGCAGAACATCAGTTGGCGTCATAAAATAAACTTTTCAAATTTGGCTAAATTTGTATCTTATCTGTCTCCCTTTGAGAAATCCAGGAGGTAATCCCTACGTGTTTTGTATTTGAGAGGGCGACTGTACCGTGGGAGTTATTCATTCTAGATATTCCCATTCTTATCTGTCCTTGATAGGAGCCGTTTTCAGTTATCAGCGCATATCTAGTATGTTACTCTTCCGAATTAAACCACTCGATATGAGAGAAAAGAGCAGAGAAGAAAAGAGCTCCTTAAGTAGGGGGAAATAGAAAGAAAAACTGATGCCATGTCCTTCACTTATATTTTTCGTGGTGGCTATTATCCACCTTAGTAATAGGAGAGGAAAAGAGAAATTAAAAGCAGGTTCAATATAAGTAACGTTTATTCATTTGCAATCATGAGGTATGAACATATATACATGAGGTAACACATATGCTCAGATCACTTGATTAGAGTATGACAGCCTGATTATTAAATTCCTTGGAATATGAATCGGTAGACATATACATACACACACATATATATGTGAATGGGTGTATATATGTATATTTATATGTATATAGATACACATATATATATATACATATAAAAATACACCACCTCCTTTGCTGGCTGAACACAATTATATGGACAAGAACTATTGCGCCCGGAGGCTAACTCACAATGGACACAGGGATAGCCCTGCAAGACTCCAGTCATACACAAGTTGCATTGAATGTGCCCTGTAGCCTTATCTTAAGCTACCATTAAGAGAATAAGTTAACAGAATAGATAATCACAAATATAAAATACAGGAACTTATGTTGCCACATGAAGGAATACAAGGAAGGTGGCCTAAATTGAAATACTTGGATGCAGTATAAGAACAATTCGCACCTTTCTTTGTGGAAAACATTGTAATTCATTGATGGATAACATAATAAAGCATGTTTCTTAAAGCAGGTTTTTGGAGGCAATTAAATTCCGAAAAATCTAAAAATACTGGAATGCCAAAGTTTTCCTCAATGGAAAGTGCAAAACCATAGCTTTTCCTTCGTTTCCACCAATGAGCCTTGGTATAAGAAAAAACCGGTACCAGAGAGTAGAGAAACAAGGTTTCTATGGCATGCCACTGCACCTTAACTGTCAGATATCCCACTCAGATTTACCTAAGTATCACAAGCAGCAACTCCATTACAATGACTCTGATATAAATAATTTATCATCCAGTTATCCTCAAAGTTGATTCTACCAGAAAAATAAATAATAGAGACCTTAGATCAAATATGATAGAATTTACGAAATATACAATACTAAGCTATCAACTTCAGTAGTGGAAAGCTTTACATTAAATAATGATGAACTGATATGGAGTACTGCCCAAACTTTCGCAACCATCCAAGACTTTATAAATAGGGCACTGAGCAGAACCTCATCCCATATGGACCAGAAGACAAACAATCCACAGACCTTAGGCATTTCTGATCAATGATTTGGGTTGAGGAAAGAATGGAATAATGATATTGTTTTAAATACATGATTCGTATTAACAATAAAATGCTATACGAATTACAGCAATGTCTGATGCTTCAGATGTTGCACACAATGAACATTTTCACATCCACTGGCAGCCAAAGTCTCCAAACACCACTCAAAGGCACTTCCCGATAAGCAGTTCAACAAACGCCATGGCTAATTCGCCCTGCAATCGGAGCAACTACAAAAATGCATCGAGCATTGAACAACGAGAAAACGTACATTAAATCAACCATTTTAGGCCACGTAGTTATTTTTCTACCTAGCCTAATTGCCCACCGAAAATGAAGACCTCTTCTTGAGGAGTGCGACCTCTCCTAGGTCGTCGACGAACAGCAGGAGAAAATTCTGGGAGATCAGTCGTGGCAAGAGGTGATCAAGGCGTACTGCCGCGCCTTGGTCACCTCCAGGGCGCCGCAATGGAGCTGAGGTCCAGCCTCGCCCATCATTCCTACCAATAAATAACACGTGCACGCACACACCTGCGGCGCCCTGAGCCGCTCGGCGGGACCCTTGGAGCGCCCTGACAAGACGTCACCCTGCCCTTTGCGGTGTTGCCACACATACCGCGACGCTGTATCAAACATTCGCGGTTCGCAAGTCTTTCCTCACATCAGTCCTTTATTTGTATTATGCCGTTCCGTCTAAGATGCCACCTAAGGTCGTATAGGTGGAAGAGAATCCCTTGGAATAGGATCGCCTTCCATAATGTAATCCTCTGAGGGTGGGAGTTCTATGTGGAACCAGGGGTGCCTGATGAGCTCCTTCATTGATATCCGGTTTACGGGATTCACTGTCAAGCACTTTCGGATAAGGTCCTGGCATTCTGTAACGAAAAAGAGGAAAATTTCGATATAGACTGAGACCTTTTCGATATTTAATCATTTTAACTTTGAGACTAAATGGGCATTCGAATTGACTATCGGAAAAATCGCTACTCGGTTACTGGGCAACGTGGAATTCCTTCAAGGAAGATGATGTACGCGCTAAGGAGATAGCTTATTCATCAATGTTTACAAATATAACTTTATATTTCTAAAAATTGTTTGTGGAAACGCAAGAAAACAAGCGGGGTTGTAGAAAATTCTTCTAAACACCGTCTAATCAAAGGAAAATAGTATTCTTTCTTACCAGGTGTTACATTCCTTCGAAATATGAGTTTGGCAGCCATGATTTGTTCGCTTGTTTCAAAGGGTAGGTTTCCAAATACCATTGCGTAAAGTAGAATTCCAAGAGACCAGACAGTTGCTGGCCTCCCATGGTACCTGCTTAGGCGTATCCACTCGGGAGGTGAATATACTCGCGTACCTGAAGATAGAGAAAAATAAAAAAACCTTAGCGAACGCAGACAAACGAATGTAAGATTTTACTTAATTTTAATTAAAAGTTACGTGATGCACCAACATATCCCCGATTTTGACGACTAAAAGAACACTGAACAAATACTTCAAACATAGTAAATAGCCTTACATAATTAATCACGCAGCGGAGGTTATACACTACCATCGTACTTTATTAACACAAATTCAATTGAAACTTTACTGAAATATTTCAATAAATTAAAATTTCTGTAAACTATGGAGCGATAGAACCCCAAATATATGGAAAAACCTCAAGCTACTACGAAATACGGATGACATAGCTGTCGTAAAAGACTGGTAAAGGTCAATGTGCTCGTGAAGTATACGTAACTTATAGCGATATGATACAGAGGAAGATAATTAGGTACGCTCTCCAATTGAGTCAAACATTTACGACTGAAATTTCCAAAACACGTCTACTTTCAAAAAGGCCACATAAACCCATGGAATAGTGACATTAAATAGTAACAGGAATGTGACACCAAAAGCACGGGAAAAGAATAACTTTTCCCAAAGGCGGACAGGGTCTAGGGCCTCTCGTCAAAGGTAAAAGACAACGAAAATCATTACAACAGAAGCCATTGCAATTCTGTTATTATTATTCCGCGTAGAAATATGGTAATCGGAGGACAAATACTAAATTGACAACAGTAAATTAATATATTCTTCTACGGCGCACTTGATAGTATTTTTCCGCCGACTCCGGTAATATAAAAAGTATAATTTCCCAGCACAATTTGAAATTACAGTGCAGTAAGTTTTTGCCGCCTTTTCCCACCCCCAACCTTTTCCCCCTACCTACTTGGGGTCGCCGACGACAGGAAATAAGATAATCTGGAGTAGCTATTTTTAAGCGGACGCGACGGGCCGATGACCCTTTGCCGAGACAAGCCACCAAACATAGCAGATTCCCGCGGGAGGCAAGTCTTCAAGTACACGGAGGTGCCGTTTTCGCGTTAACTGCGGCACCTGCAACGCGACGCTGAAAGCAAACCGAGTGGAGGGCGTTCCATTTAAGAGTGCCGTACGCTCCGAAAACCGATCGATATTTGAGAGGGGAGAGAAAACGGGTCACGGAAGGAAGGCTCGTGTCTCTTAGCCCGGGCGGACCGATCAATATTACCCGCTCGAGCGTCTAGCCGTCTGGCCCCACAAGCCACTGCAACATCCATTTATGCCGCGAATTAGGCCAAACTCTAATCTCCATTTCCAAAGCGCACCCACTACGCCCACGTCTTCTAAGCTCGCCTTATTCACTCTATCGCGCTGGGTTAAATTACTACGGATCTAAAGAACGACTGCATGTCTGAGATTTTGACGTGTTCGGCGATTGATCCTTCGTGTCCCAAAAAAAAACTAAGTTGGTTATCTTCACGTTAACGTCTTAACGGGATAGGAACCAAGGATATTGGCGTGCTTGGATACCCTCGTCTCGTGGCGGAGTTGCATGTGTTAGGTATTATAAAATAAAGGAATGAAACGTAATGGAAGGAGTTAATCTCTCGTGAGCGCGTCACAAGTTCGTCCTCGTGATGCGACTGCCTCGTGAACATTTTTTTCCTCCCGTCGATTCATCACCGTGCTTCCGCTGGAAGAATCGCCCACGTTATTCATTAGATTCCCTTTTCCAGCACATGACACACCCAATGATATCACCCCGGGCACAATGTTGGGGTTTCGATATGATGGCCCTCCATCTGTTCTCGGGCGGAAATGTTAACTTCGGAAGCTCGATATATCTTCCGAAATACGCAATTAATTACAACAGAATAAAATTGGACAGATGAGAATTTTTACATACGTAAGTAAGATTGAGAGTTAGACAAAATTAACTCAAGCGACTCCTTTACCACTTGAGCTAGCGAACAGTGGCGACAAACTTGTCTCCAGAATTAGCCTGGATGGATACCCTAGAATCCTTTTTACACTAAGCTAGTAAACAATTCCTGCCTACGTGTGCGAAATAAGGCAAGACATTTTTGCAAACTTCACCACTTCCCCGCCACTTCACACCCTTGCTTAATTCTTTCCAAGCTTCATTCACCATTTCCTCTGCCTATGTATTAAAAAGTAGTGGTGATAAGCACAGCATTGACTTACCCCCTCCCTAACTCTGCCCATTCCGATTCCCCATCAGATATTCTAACTCGCGCTGTTAAAGTACAAATTTTGCAAAAAACGCCAATCTCTCCAGTCTAAACTAATTTTCTTTGAAATTCCCATCAGTTATGGTAATTCGACTCTAGCGAAATCCTTTCAAAATCGACTTATAAAATTCATCTGTAATCATTTGCTCTGCCATAATATACTATAGAGTACTACACCATATAGCCCCCTTCTACCGCCGCAATCTACCGCATCATCCCGCGCTCGCTTCCCGCCCACACACCCTATCGATCGAGTCGTTTCGCGCGTCACACCTTACGTCACTTTTCCATCCGTCTGTGGCGACCTACGAATCACAGACCATGTGGACCAAGAGGCTGCGTCCCGCGTCTGCCCGCTAGGTGACGTCTGCGCTGAGCAACCTCAATAGGTGGCTCGTTTAAACCTGGGGTCCCCTAAAAACTTATCGAAAAAAGCCGCGGAGCATCAACTTATGCACTAAGAAAGGTCAGAAATCATAGGCACTATGATGCTGCATAATATTACAAACGCATAATTTTCGAAAAAATGCATATTCGTGCTTTAAAATTCCAGGCTTCGTTCTACTTGTAGCCTCATTACACCGAATACGTCCCTCGCTCTTTCCCTTACCCATGAAGAAAAAAATATGAGAGCTCGTTCTGCAAAAACGAAACTGTTTAGTCCATGAAGATCGTTATTTTAGGAGTAAGGCGCTGTCCACAATTTAAAAACATCGTGAACGACAAAACAACGACGGAACAAGAGTTTCGAAAATTTTTTTCATACCTAAGACAAAAACATATGAGAGATAAATCCCAAACTGTCAAAACATTTCTCAAAACGCTAAAGTTCCTGTCAACCAAAGTCGACAGCAACTTATAGTTGCGCCAACGAAAACACGTAAATGAAGACTAATTCATTCACTTTGAATCTATCAAAGCCAAGAAAACGGATTTTTTTTTAAACCAAGAGACGCCCCTGACGGAGACGTGGGTGTGAACAATACAATCACTATGACACCTTTAAAGGTAGAAATGTACTCACCGTCGTATTCACTGTAGTGATCTTCGACGAGCCGTGCGCTACTTCCAAAATCTATCAACTTCACTTCGTTGGTTTCAAGGTTCACCAGAATGTTTTCATCCTGCCAAAGAAGAAACGTATAATTAGAATAACGCTTACTGTGATTCAAAGATTCGTACTAGTCCGCGAAACAGTCGTACTAATTATTCTCCTGTTTACGACCGCTAAAGATTCCACAAAAAGCCGAGTGGGGGAAGCAGAGACCACGTGGTACGATCCCCACCAAGGGAAACAAGGAAATAGGCAGACTACATCGGCGCCCAAGAAAAAAAACTTCTCGCCAATTGCACTAGCCTATCTCAAACGAAATGAAACTTATGACAACTAAGAGCAAGTAAGGGTTAAACCTAATTAATTTCGGAGACAAAGCCTCCATCCTCAGAGGGCCTCCACAAAGAAGTCACTTCACTTTTCATTCACATTTCATACTCATATTCATTCATTCTCATCATATTTCATTCATATTCATAAACAGCCGTGTTCCAACCATCTTTTTCTTACAGCACCATCGGCGCCAAAGAAAAAAAACTGTCGACAATTGCACTACCCAGTCTCAAACGTAATGAAACTCATGACAATTAAAAGCAAGTAAGGGTTAAGCCTAATAAATTAATAAGACACGGAATTGAAAAAGTGGCTTACTTTTATGTCCCGATGGATAACTTTATGCTCAATTATCCCATCAACAATGGCCACGATTTGCTTGAAAAATAGGCGAGCCTCTCCCTCTGTCAAATATCGACGGGCTGTAATGTAGTCGAAAAGATCCTGAGAGGGGTATGGCCTTTCCATGATGATATAGAAAGAGAACTCGTCCTCGTAGTACTCGAGAAGACGGATGATCCCAGGTAAGCCGCTCAACACAATCATCAGATAAATCTCCAAAGGAACTTTCCTCCCCGATCCCTGTGAAACAGTCAGTGTTAGCCAAAACTGCGGTTTGTAATAAAGCCGAGGACAATCTATCAAATAACATGCGAGATAAGCAATTAAACATACCTCTGGAAACATGATGTACGTACGAATCTTGTGTTTATCAACCATCTTCACGGCCACCTGGCATCAAAGAATCATAAACACAAATGAGCAAACAATGGTGAGGTAATAATAAACAATTTCCTTAAATAAACACGCGTTTTACGAAGACGATAAAAGGTACCTACAGAGTGGCCGTCAGACAGTCGACGTGCAGCCCTAACTGTCCCATATCCGCCAGCGCCGAGGAATTCTCCCATTGAGTATTTCTTCATAATTAGCTCAGCGTCTTTTGCTGCCACTGAAATCAAAAATTCACTTAGAAACTCCTCTGGAGATAAATTCCACACACTTCATAAAATGTATCGAGTCACAAAAAGCGCGCCGATATTTAAGCCGCGGGAATTCCACAAATATTCCATAATCACATTTTATTCGAATGTACATACGATTACACTTCAATACCGATTTACACTGAAAACTTACAAAATTCAGAATCGGTCTGAGTCGTAACCGTCTTCTTCGACATCCTGTTATTGGCTGACATGATGACAAGAACTTCACAGAAAGCAAACAACCACTGTAACAAAGAACTAAGCCCGTTGGCCTCCTAAAGCGCAAAGGTCTCCAAATCTCCAACTAAGCAACGAACTCTATCACGTATCAGCTTCCATAGATCACCTTCAGCGAACGTGTCCGTTCACTGAGTACGCCACTACCGCCACAACCCTCACTGCGCAGGCTACTATAACATGGTATGACGGTGTCGCGGAGGAATTTCGTTACTTTACCGTCGTTCAAGCTAAGAACTATTCGAGATCTACTCTACCAAGAAATATTCGAGAATAATTTTAAGAAGTATATATTTTCTCAATGCATTTATATTTTGTTATGAGCGAGCAAAGTTAAAAGTAATATTATTGCACGGAGAACTACATTTTTCAGAGCGGAGTAATCTGTCTGCGTGAGCGTTGTGCCATGCGGTCGAGCAGAATCAGCAGAATGCTACGTTAGAGTAACGGAAGGAGGAGCTGCTGTTAATTAACAGCTAAAAATAACAGTTTTTATTGAAACCGCTAACAATTTCCGATGTTAAGCGGGAAATCGTCTAAAGCAACAGTGTCCAACCTTCCGAAGCTCGTGCATCAAATATGCAACATATGTTTGAGATACGACCTTGCGCCTAAAACTATGATAATGGTAAAATTTAGCGGTGGGTTATGTAATGAAAGTAGAGTTATTTGTTTGTATATATGTAAATTGTGAAGGAGTTTTACCGTAAATTTCTTTCTGAATTTATTCTGCCACTTATAAGTAAGTAATTCGCCACTTCTATCAGAAGTGGTATAGGTTGGCCGTCCCCGGTCTAAATTCAATGTTACTGATAGCAATGATGGCCAAAAAAATCAAATATATCCTAGGCATTATAAAACTAATTCAAAAACGTGTTATAAAAACCTTTCGCTGCGTATTAGCTCCTTAATAAGAGTATTCAAGCCCACATCTATTTAAATCACGGATTCCGAAAAAATGCATAAATCTTTTTCGTTCATATCTATGAAGTATCTAATAACACCATCTTCTCACATACGGCATGTATAGCATTGAGGAGAACTGGAGTCTGAGAGATTTATATATTATTCAACCTCCATTCGCTTAGTTACACCGATGTATGGGGGATGATCAAGAATCTCACCCTTTAATATAGCTGTGCATCCATGTTTACATATTATAACTCTAGATAGATGAAGGAATGCGTACAAAACTTCATTAAAGAGGACTACAATATCCTAGAAAGTAATTTTTCAAATACCTGGTAGAAACCTCAAAGGAAATTATTTAGCTCAATTAAATGATGTAAGTGACATCAATAATCTAAGCCATGTCTGAACAATGAATTCATTTTCATAAAGGTGGTACATTTGGTAATTAGACGTGATACTGACTGTTTCTCGGTAATTAGAAATGTCAATGACATAATGTATGGCAGGCGGTGTATGGTAGTCGGTGTATGGCAGGCCGTCAATGGCAGGTGGTGTATGGCAGGCAGTGAATGGGAAGTTGTGTATGCTTTGCGGTGTACGGGAGGCGGTATATGGCAGGCGGTGTATTGTAGTATTTGTATGGCAACCAGTGTAGTGAACTCGGTTAATGGCAGGCGATGTATGGCAGGAGGTGTTTGTCTGGCGGCGATTGGCAGGCGTATGGCTGACGGTGTATTGGAGGCGGTGTATGGGAGGCGATTTATGGCAGGGGGTGTTAGGCAAGCTGTGTATGGCAGGTGGTTTATGGCAGGCGGTATATTTATTCCTTACTTAATCTATCCTATATGATATGTTCCAAATTGGTGCTCTCTTGAAACCTAAGGGATACATTTAAATTCGTAAGTCGTCGCAAGCCACTGGTGTATGGCAGAGGGTGTATAATTCCTAATCTAATCTATCCTATATTAAGCTTGCAGTTTGCAGTTTTCTAGCATATTTTACTCGTATATTTATACTGTTGGGGCATTCCATGTCAAGTGGACCAATTTTAGAAAAGTTCCCCGCTCGACCATCCCAGATTTCATTGAAATTTTGTATGAACATAACTTCATATCCTCTATGAACATTTCCCAAGTTTTACATCCATCGATGATATATTTGCTGAGATATAGTCATTTGTTTGACCCCCTACCGCAGCCTTCTACAGTTAGACATCGATTTTAGCAACTTTGAAACCGTTATCTCAGGCAGTATTCTGTTGGGTAAAACAAAACTTGGTATTCTTATACAACCTATGTTGCTCTATTACACAAAATAATAAGAAATCTTTCATTAGCGAAATCTGCGAAGAAAAATTTAAGCAAAATCGGCCCAAAAAATTATGGCTCGAAAAAGTGCTACTTTTCATGTACCTTTCTGTCTTCAGATCGACTCCGAGAGAAATCACATATTTCTCATTAGGAATTCATATAAATTTCACTAATACCGCCTTCGGGCTTCGTTTCTTTTGCAAAACTAAAAATAGGAATCATTGTACGAAGTAAACACGAGCTACAGTCAGACACAGCTACTTTTACAGCTAAGTGTTTTGGTTGCGACGGAATGAGTTGCGCGCGGTGATCACACACACCGAAAAAGAAACGTTTTTTCTTTTGCTGCGCAGCCTCCAACTCTACTCTGTTGCTAGAGAAAGTTTCAACCCTGTTCATACACTTGCAGATGCAACTCTGCACTAGCGGAGTACATTCACGTTTTAGTGGTTCGCATTTCAGTTCAGTTCGCAGACTTTCTTTTGAAAAATACATTTTTGACGACATGAAAGTAGAAGTTGCTGCTGTTATTTCCGTGATTTTACTAGCTAGGCAAAGAAGAAGACATCAAATAGCAAACGCCTTGTTGTCCATACGGAAAGTGAAATTAAATACGAATCAAAGTTATAATAAGTAAACGATTTTTAATACAAATTAAATATGAGACTGATGGACATACAATATTTTCACCTCTTCCTATTATGAATAGAATCTGCAGCGGGACTTCCTCCGGCGAGTGGCTTTATCGCTATTTTAACGACGTTCACTCCCACTATGAATGTTTTGAATACACTGCCGTCCCCTTTATCCCTTTGATCCCTTATTTAACAGTTATGGTATAGCGTCTATTACAATATGTATCTTGAGGGAATTTAAATTCTGATTAATGTATAATGGGAAGATTGTTAACGACTAATTAAAATACTTCAGTCTCATAACATAAAAATGCGAGGCAATAAAGAAGCCTTCGTGCGGGCAATTCATCCGGCCTACTAACCTACCTGATATCGCTGTTATCAGCGAAGAGCAGGAGAGGACGAATTCTGCCAAATGGTTAGGAAGGAATTGTGCGAACAGGAAGGTAGACGCTTCAATTCAAGCAGGACGACGATGAAAGGTTATTTGGAAGTGCAAAAAGTATTTTTAAGAGCGCATCTAAGCCGAGATGAGATCCTCTCGAACCAGCGAAAGTGATGCAATTAATTAATCATGTGAACATTCCCTTCGCTAGCTTCTTTTTCTTATCATGTTCCCTACATATTTTATCACTATACATTCAATGGATTCTAAGTACTACGTTCACCAAAGTACTACTCAAGCAATAGCAAAAGAGCTATAGTGGAGAAGATCCGATGATGCTGCATGGAGAAAATGCTTCATACCCCTTGAGATGAATAAGCATGAGAGATATCGAAGAAGTGTTTAGAATAGCCTCGAGTAGGTCAGAACTCAAAAATAATATTAATTCAAAGTGTGAAGAGGGTGCGACAGCTTACGTTGCATCTAAGCACTCAACAACCTCACCATTAATGGATCGGTAATTCTTGGCGTTTTTTGGCATCCTTTCCTGGTTTTGGTAACACGGTGATTTTGGCTTTTTCCATGTAGTTGTAAAGTATCCAATTTCGAGACAGCAATTGAATAAATTTGAAATGAATACAATAATCAGCTCCGTGAGGGCCTTTACCATTTTCGGAGTCATCCGGTCGTGGTCAAGGGCTTTATTGTTTTTAAGGTTTTTGAAAATGTCTGCAAGTTCCGTTGCAGAAACGAAATTAGGGTGTGACGTTGGCGCCAAATCGAGCGCATCGGTTGCGCACGCAATCTCCGCGAGTATTGATTTTTCTGCGCTTTCGCTGTTGACCTTCAACTCTACATTTTCTACACCAGTCCCGCTCGGAGTCTGTGAGCCTTCCCTGAAAACCACTTTCACTTTCCTGGTCTTTGCTTTCGTGTTTACTTTCAGTTTCCCGTTAGTGCTTTTGTCTATGGAATGCAGGAAGAAGGTCTCTTTTAAGAGACGTGCAAATTATTTTCATTTGTCGAGACCATTGACGAGCGTCCTACCGTCGTCTGTTGTTATCGGGGCGTTGGTCTTATGATTTCTACCTTTGATTTTAGCTACGAATTTCCATAGTGATCTGTAATGACGGTCTCCTGCATCGAAACTGCTAATCTCTCTCTCGACTTTTGAGTTTTTAAAATCTTTTATTTGTTTTTGTGTAATTTTTCCAAGCGATTTTAAGGTATTCGCGTATGTAACCCGGTCGAAATACTAGTGAGCATAACATTCCTAGATATTAAATGAAAGATCTATGTAGTTTCCACACGAACTTCACGGAGTCTAAACCGGCAGAAAGTAAAATCCGGGCTATTTGTATTCAGTTTGACGAAACGGGAGAGTCGCGGTGTAGAAAATTCTCGAACTTTTGAAAAATACATTCAGAAGTCACACAAAATAGTAAGCAGAGATATAAGAAAATTCTAAAGATCAAATTATAAGAAAAAGCAAAGAAAAAAAATTGACCCATGCGGGGATCGAACCACATTCACAATGAATCAGACACCTTATCGCTCCTTAGTGTCATAAAGGTAACGCGAATTTAAAGCTGCAACTTTAAGTTCATTTTCCGCAAAAACTATCGCCCGTGAAACCCTAGTTGGGAGTAATTCGTCATTCCTGACTCGACATCTATCTAGCTACCAAGTTTTGTCGTCCATATCGCCGCCGATACTATATCTCTTCTACTTTCTTGTAAGATCTCCTTCGAGAGGTTGACATGACCAAGCGGGTGACTGCCTTCAGCTATCCAATTATAAAAATTTCCCGGCTAAATTATTTTTTTTTGCAACCCCAAGCTATATTCTTGGCATTCAGGTGGCCACCTATAATCGTTGCCGTGTTACAAAATTTTCTAGCTAATCGAAATATATCTGTTTTAGTATGCCTTTTGATGGGGAATCATATACGACGATAAAATTAGTGGCCTGTCCGTTTATTGAAAGTTGAGCCCCGTCGGCTTGAATATCTTTTAAATTTGGCAATTTGAGTTCTCTAGCCAGGACAGATTTCGAAATAAGAATACACACTCCCCCGAAAGGTTTGGAGTTATCTTTTCTGATAATCGAGAATCCCCGGAATGTCACACATTCTCTTCTCCTTGATTAAACGAGTTTCGGCAATTAAAACTCAATTAAATGTCGATTTTCTTAAAGTGTAAAAAACTTGTCGTTTCGTCAATCGATTTTCAAATGCCGTTGGCGTTCCACTCAATCACTTTCAGAGCCTTAAATTAAAATTCTCTCACTGAGTCCAACATATGGTCTAAAATGTTTGCTTCAGTAATATTATTATCGCAAAGGAGTCAGGCTAAATTCAGGATCCAGCCTCTCATTTAATTTCTCTATTCGTTTTCTGTTGATGTTATTGTGGTAAAAGGTTGGGGACTAAAAGGAGTATTGAGCTAGCGAGGCTTTAAACTTCTTCGCGGTGGATTTAAACTTCTAATGCGTTTCGCGGCGAGTTAGTATTTAATTTGCACATAGGAAGGAGCAATAGTAGGAAATTGATCGGGATTTGAAATAGGGTTTATTTCTGAGGGACGAAATAGCGTTGGATTTAATTTGAGTCCGGCTTTTTCTTTTAGTAATTTTAATTTGGCTTTTAAAGCTTTGCATTTGGGGTGGTTGCAATAGCTTGCGGGGTGATTACCATTGCAATTCAAGGATTTTGCAGGTTCGTTTTTCGGTTTTGTACATTCGTTAGAAAAGTGACCAAGACGCATTTTCCTAGATAAGTCCTGTGCATCACACAGAAAGTAAAAAATAATGTTGTTGTAATAATAATAATGATGGTTGTCCACGATTCTGTTACCGCCGTTTAAATGACGGAATGAGTTGCGCGCGGTGTTCACACAAGCGGAGAAAGACGAGTGCGGCGCATGGTTTCTTAAGCTGCGCAGCCTCTAAAGTGCACCGAGTTGCTAGAGAAAGTTTTAACCATGTTCACACACTCGTAGATGCAACTCTGCGCTAGCGGCGTACATTCTTTTCTCAATGGTTCGCAGTTTAGTTCAGTTCGCAGGCCCGATTTAAAAAATACGTTTTTAACGACATGAAAATTGAAGCTGCTGCTGTAATCTCCTTGTGTTACTAGCTAAGCAAAGAAGAAGACGCTGGACAGCAAAAAGAAAATTTTAGGTGAGAGAGTGGATTCGGAAAAGTGTAGTTCGTGGAGTAGTAGACAATTTGTCATGGAATTGAAGGAAGCGGATAAACCGTTCTACAGGAACTTTTTACGAATGGCAGCGCCCGATTTTGATTACCTGCTAGAAAAAGTGACACCCTTAATTCAGAAAAAGGATACACTTATGAGGGCACCCGGAAATTTGGTCCGCAGTGTTTTGGTCCGCTACGATTTGGTCCCACGACAATTTGGTCCCGCTACGATTTGGTCCCACGACAATTTGGTCCCGCTACGATTTGGTCCGCGACGATTTGGACCGCGGCGACTGGGTGCTACGATGATTTAATAACGACAAGCGATAAATAACGAAAGCGATAATAAATTGGTTGTTGGGTAAGGCAATTTGTGTAAAAATTGAGTGCAAATGTTGCGATTTTCGTTACGTGAGCTGAATATACCCTATTTTCGGCGTCGCACAGTGGGCTAGAATCGAAAAAAGCTGGCCAAAAATAAGAAAATGGTTTTTTTGAGTGCGGACTTTGAAACTTCGCATGGCTATTCTTAACTAAATTCTGCATATAATTACCAAATAATACACTTTTATTCTGGTGCATTAAAATACTACAGGGGGTCAAAGTTGACCAAATGTAACAAAAAAAAGCCGGTCTTCGATTTTTCACAAATTTCTTCAACTTCAAGCCAACACTGAACCCAAATGAGCAAATTCATCGGGTAAAAAGCGATGCTGTATTATTAACCTATTTTTTATGCTTCGTGTTACTTGTTTTGAATTATCACAGTAGGATATTTGCATAAGTTATACAACAAAATGGCGAACCCATATTTTACGGCAAATTTTCAACTAAAGCGAGGATAATAGTAGTGATGTACCACGATGTACACGGGCTAACTTATACCACGATGTTCTTTGAAGCTTCCTGCATAGGAATCTTATTCGATGGCGAGGCAAGAGCAAGGCAACTTCCGCGCGGCGGAGCGTCACCCTCCATGACGATCTCGGATTTGAGATGATAGACGGACCAACACGCTTCTTAAAGGTATTTTTACTGGTTTATGAGTATGATTCCTACTCTGTACACACTTTTAGTTTGAATTCATTTTGAAAATCCCAATATCATGAATGAAAAAATTTCGTTTTGTTCGATATTTAAATATAGCACAAAACTTTGTTTGACTACGCCTACCTTGTCAATTTTCCGATAATATTAAGCTATTATTATATGAGTTGATCCCTGCAGTATTCTGTGTTTGCGGTGTAGATTTAATTCCCGGAATTGGAGTAAAAATTTCTGGTAAGTTACATTTAGTTAAATATATCACTTTTCCTTTTCTAAATCAAAATTAAACTTCAGTGGTCAAATACGAATATTTTTTATTCATGTTTCAAAATGTAGTGTCCGTTTTGTAATTCTCTGCTGTCATTTTTCTTAATTAATTTTTGGGAGACATTGGGCTATTTCAACGTTGCATTGTTACATTAGATTCTTTGAATGTCTTCTACACATTTCCTATCGATTGAATTTCAAGCAGTGGCGGGTGAGATCGAACATTGATGGCTGTGATATAAATTTCTTAAGAAGTATCCTTTTAACTCCTCATAAAATTAACAACTACTCGTAGTAGGCTCGTGGTAATCAAAAATTACTACTCCAAGAGAGGAAATGTAATTTGCAAAGAAAATTTAGAGAGAAGATGGGTTTGATTGTGATGTGCCCAAGCCGGGACATGGAACCACCAATGTTGGGTATACAGCTAGGCGTTTCTTTGAAAATCCAAATCTAGCAGCTGAAATTACAGGTGCGAATTGGAAATCGCTATCCCTAATAAATGCTTGTTATTGAAAAATAATTGTGCAGATACGTGTAAAAATACAAGAGATACTGGAGTACCTACCTAACGTATATTTAAAATATTTGTTGACGAGGAAGGTAAATGCCTGGAAGCTAAGAAGTTGAAATTTAATAGTGGAAAAATTAGTTGTACGTGAAAAAAAAAACGGGATAAATATTTTTCTAGATGGAAAATTTCGCTATAGGCATGGCAATGCACGTGTGTTGCGCGGTTGTCTAACTTCGGTTTTCTGTTGAAAATTTTGCATAAACAAAGGCGCACTGAGTTGAACGGCCGGACACATGTCTGTTATTTTTTAGCAAGGAACGTGTCCTGAAAGTTTCGTGTAAATCCGCGTGAAACAAATCAGGCGTGTTCCTTGTGAGTTGCAAATCTAAATTCGTATAAAATAATTCTTTAACTAATGATTAACGTAAGTTAAAAATTGAGAAAACTACTTCTCAGAGCTTTGTTACGAGACCAAATTCATTTTTACATCCATTACATTTTGTCTCAGTCAAAAATAAGTGTTCAAATATTATATTAAAAATTTGTTTGAGAAATAACATTTCAAAGTGAGCACTACGTTAAGGAGCGCGAAATGATTGGACTTTTTTCCGTTCTAACAGTGATAAAATACCAACCAGACGCAAGCAAATTTTTTCAGTCTATGGTTCAACGCAGAACGAAACGTCCTAAAATTTGGTGCAGCTTGTTTATCTTTGGGATCGCTACTTTAGTTTTACCTCAGCACCTCCTAAGCTTAGAGACATCCACAATACACATGTCAGTTGAAATTCACGGTAGTCTCACCTTTAACTTAATTAGTCAGATAACTGTAATTTTCCGGTCAATATTTATACTGCAATTTCTATATTTCAGCTTTAAGTTCCGAGTCAATTTTTTTTTATTAGTCGTTCCTTAATTTTGTTATCGAATATAGCTCCTGGCGCATGGGTGGCCAACTTTTCGTAGTTCATACGCCAATTATTTCAATATTATTTTTAGATACGCCGTAGTAACTACGATAATGCGTCATGAATTACAAAAAACAATTAGAATGATTTGCTCTGCCATAATATACCATAGAGTACCACACCATATATCCCCCTTCTGCAGCCGCAATCTACCGCATCATCCCGCGCTCGCTTCCCGCCCACACACCTATCCATCTATTCGCTATCGATTCGCGTCATTTCGCGCGTCACACCTTACATCACTATTCCATCCGTCTGTATCGATCTACGCATCACAGACCGAGTGGACCAAGAGGCTGCGTGTCTGCCCGCTAGGTGACGTCTGCGCTCATTGACTTCAATGGGTCGTTCGTTTAAACCGGGGTCGACTAAAAACTTTTCGAAGCCGTGGAACACCAACTTTTGCACTAAGAAAGGTCAGAACGCACAGGCACTATAAGACTGCACAATATTTCATACGCGTAATTATAATTCAAGGAAATTTTTTTAGAAACAGAAACTGCGCAACATCGAAAGATTTCCGCGCAAATCCTTAATCCAGGTTTGCATCCCGGGGTGAAATAGAAATCAGTCGATCCTCTAACGCTCGTTTCCACAGCCGTGCGAGGATTTTACAAGCAAGCTAAGCATCTCGTCTTCTGTATTTTTCCGCCTTCTCGTCTTCTATATTTTGTGAAAACGGTCCCATTCTTTCAGAAAACGATATTATGATCTTCTTCACTTATTACTTAGAAAAATATGTACTAATACCTCTGAAATGTAAATTATCATAGCCTGCATTGGCCTCAAAGTAGAAAATAGATTCATAGGGACAAATCAGACTACACTAGGGACAAATTAGACTACAGAAAAAAAATTCTTGCCTGAGTGAAAACCGAAGCAGAAACCCAAGTCGAAAAAAAAAGACATTTTTGCCGGAGAAAAAACTGAACCCGAACCGGAAAATTGAAACGAAACCGAACCGAAACTGAAAACCGTGAATAATTCGTTCCGGTTTTCCGTAAATAATATTGTTTTCTGTTTTAGGAGTTTCATTGCCTGTCTTACACTCTCCTGTCCGATTTCTGGTTGGGTGGTTGAGAATCGCATTGAATAAACCGTAAGTTTTTATCTCATTCTTGGATTATTCACATAAATTACGTTCAAAATAAAATTATTATCGAAACATTTCCTGAGCATCGTCGGGTGCTAAATATTTATCTTTAAGTTTTACTTGGCGCAACACTGGCTTCATGCTTGTAGTTCTTCCCTCTTTAAACCTTTCTCTTTTCCTCTTACGTATGCGGTTACGTCTTCATCCCTATCTTCGTTATCGGAAACAAAAATAGTGACGTCACACGTTCTGAGGTTCAACCGCACACGCCCTTAGCCTTAAGGTTAAAAAATAGGCATTTGGCCAAATCCGTCCCAAACGGATCTTGCAAGCGGACTACAGTTAGGCGTGGTCCTTTCAACGTGATCTTTATTTACTTCTTTGTCAGCCAAGGTCCGCTGAAAATCGACCTTAGTTCCCTCCAAATATTTCGCATAGTTGCGGCCAACCAATGATCAGATTTGGGCGTGGAGAAGACGGCCTTGGCTGATAAAAGATCGAAATATGTAACTTGAAGGGCAGTTCCGGATGTTCGAGCGTGAGGTGCAGCTCTCTGAGGTACCTGTCAAATGCTGTTACGATAATCATAGATGCATAACAATCGTAGTAACACCCTGATATCGATTTTTTATTTTGAGTTTTTCTCCAAGTTATATACGAGGTGTGGCGTGAGCTTCACCCTGATTTTTTTAAAGGGTACAGTTTACCGCCACTTTAGTATGGAAAATAGGATAGGGTATAAAATATATCAGAAGATAGAAATCAGAAATTACTGAAAAAACACAATCAATGGAAGAAAATGAAAAGTGGTGGAAAAAAGAGATGGACAACTGTATTTTTAAATCACATCAGGAAATGAAATGTCATTAAAAGAGTTCATTGCATTTACTTGACTTTCTTGACATCTAGTAACTAAACCCATCTCAGTTTGCAGCCATTTCTGAAATTATGTTCAGATGTGAAATGTAAGTTCCCGCCACAATATATGCAAGCAACACAAGTGACATCATATGTCCAGTTTGGGAGCTCAGCGCCAGCAAGATTTACTCTTTGTACCATCTAGCGTTCATGTTAAGAACTGCATATATGACACTTTTGAAGAGAAAAATCGGGACGTCATTCTTAAAAGTTTGTACTGAAGGTTTACAGTTATCTTATTTTTCAATTGTAGTTGAATAATAACGAATATTGTAAAATATGCACCTGCGGTGCCGTGTTTTATTGCGTAACACTGGAGTACCACGTTCGAATCTCGTAACTAAAACAGTAGCTGAATCTTTCTAGGCCCAGCCATATGCATTACCATAGAGTAATCTATCTCAGATAGACGGCTGAGGTTGTGCAAAATAAGGTTCTAGTTCTTGAAATGGATAAAGAATTGAATCCAGTTTATTTAATTTTCTTTACATTCCAAGTCTGGCAGTTCGAAGATCAATATACTTCAGCGAGCACTGTCTCATCAAACAAACCAACGTTTTTTTTTGTCGCATTTTCAAGCGTTTCATTGATTTTTGTAGCTGATGATTATTTCGGCCCATGCGATATATGTGTTGTTCATCCATAGAAAGTATTCTTCTCCACCAAATCTATTTTCCCACAGCTGAATGTGAGCCAAACATAAAGGGTAGAATTCTATAAATTCATGTTACTAATAGAGAATCGACGTTTCACTTTTCTCTGCAGTCTTTAATAATTTTTTGCTTCTTGTGAAATAAATTTTTATCAACCCTTGCTTTAATTTCTTTTAAGTTCTATCAGTCTATATATTAGGTCAATATCAGTTGTGCTCGCATTTGTTTTTCCCACAGTCAAAATTGTTCTGAGCAGATTTATCTGTCCCTGCACAAACTAACTTAAAATAACTTTTTTATCATCACCTAGCTGTAATCATGAGATTAACATAAGACTTGAGCCCGTAGAAAATTTGAAGGATTCTTTCGATAGCGGGCAGCAGCAAGAGAAACCTGGTATTTCCACGAATAAGAGATTTTTTTATGCTCGATGTCTGCAAATTCACAGAATTTATTCAGTGGAGTCACGCGCACGGTGTATACATAGAACATGAAAGAAGTAGTAACAAATTTTTACTTCTAGACCTACTTCAATTATGAAAAAACATGGGCACCACCACCAATACCCACAATAGGATTTCCCATTTCTTATTTTAATCCATGATAAACATTTTTCGTCTTCTCTTTTCACACACCGAAATTAGTTTTGCTATTCTCGTTACGAAAACCAACAGTTTTTTTAGATAAATTATTTCTTTAAATAAATTATAACAAACGATTTGTCAGTATTTCCAGGAACTGATTAAAAATCTAAAAGGATTACTTTTATTCCTTTTACTGGTAAAAACATCGTACAACTAAAGGTATGAATTTAATTTCTTTACTTTTAGAAGCATCAACGGTAATACTCACAAAATTAGAATGGCTTAAATCTTGAGTTCATTGATTACCATGCCACTGGCGTTATTACATTAAGAATGATAGTCCAACACTAAGTTCTGACCAGACCGAAATTTGGTTCAAACAACTTAGAAATCAGCATTAGAATTTAAATTCGATGAGCAGTCAGCTATTTTTAAGCTTCAATTGTGAAAATCGATATGAAATGCGTACATTGCTTCTTTCGCAACTATTGATAATTCTTAGTTCGTTTTATCTAAATTTGTAGGATATTTCGGTCAAGATGGAAAGCACCCAATATATATCTACGGTGGGGGCCCCTTACTCTATGGGAATAAAAGACCGTTCCGCGTTTGTCCACTAAGTGTAGTCTGCACTCGTATACTTCAAATTAATAGGTTGTTCTCTAAAAAACTTATTGAAGTCGCGGAGCACCAGCTTATGCACTAACAAAGATGAGAAAGCGTGAGGCTAAAGAATGAGGCTGCGTTGTATTGAACATCTGTGCAATTATAAATCAAGAATTATTTCTTAGAAATTGGACAGCATCGAAATTTTTCCGCGCTAATCCTTCGTCCAGGTTTGTATGTCGAGGTGTAAAACAAACAGTCCTTTCTCGAAAGCTCGTACCTAGAACCGTTCTAGAGGTTTACTACCAGCTTTTAATTGTTGTTATTGAAATTTGTCGGATTTATTGAATTGAAATTGGTTGGCCTAAGCATTCAGCGGTTCATAATCGCCTTTGATCACACATCTGGTGATTCCGTAATATATTGGTACATGAAGGTGATTTTAAAACAAACATATTTGAAGTAAACTAATGGAAGTTGGTGTTTGACTTCATATTACTATGTAATTGCATGCATACAGTAACAGGTCTTTATTAAGATCTATAACAGACGTGTCCAACCCGCGGCCGTCAAAGACCATTCGTGCGGCCCGCGTCGCGCATCTGGAAAATAAACTAACGATGCAAAATTATAGGTAGGGAATCCATGAGCAAGTAGTACACAGGCACTCGACATTTAGTAGCATTTTCCTGGTTAATTGACCGAGTATGGAGTTGAAGTTCTCTTTAATGAATTTCTTTTACCTTCGTGGGAGGTAATAATCCTTAGCAGCGGTAAGCACGTCTCAGAAGGGTTTCATCCTCTCTCTATATTTCATTCTCCCCTCTCTCCGAGAATTTCGTGTTGTTTGCAATTTTTTGTATAAATCTCCGACCATCTCTCGATACATATCATAGAGGCAAAAGGGAAGACTATTTCTAATAATTATTATCTATTAAAACTGAACCTTGGGCCGGCAGCAACTCTGCAAAATCCGCCTTGCTATTTTCTATTGCCTGTCACAGAGTTTAAATCATCTTGCGGATTAAGTTACCTGCCCTGCTATACCAGGTATCACAGACTAAACTAGAAATCATTATCAGTTGCTTTCTAACTTCAAACCAATGATCCTCTTTTTAAGAAGTGCATTTTAAAAGGCGACTACGCGATCACCAAGTGTCTAATTCAGCCAGGTGCTTGCAGATTTTAATGTTAAGGAAAAATATTAACCACACAATGTTTCTATAACTTACATCGACAAATTAAGTTGCAAATAGTAAGAGAATTAAGAAGGTTTTTTCCCCCTCTAGTTTCGGTAATACGAGGGTTGCCTAAATCAAGGGGTCCTTGCCTGCCCCCGCTCCTGAGAAAATTTGTAATGCGGCCCTACGGTACCAAAAGGTTGGACACCCTTGGTCTGCAAATTCTTTATTAAGGCGAGATTGAGAATAATATGTCTCTTCTTCCATCTAACCTGTCGTCATAAATAAAAACAAATACATTTGTAAATAGAAAAAAACTTAACACTGTACAGAGATTTCAACTGATTTATACCAATAAAATATATTTCTTGCAATGTATTTATTAGCATTTTTTAAATTCACCTGGTGCCAAGCATTCCTGGAGTGTAGGCAACACAAATTGTAAGGAGGGGGTTGGTAGGCACCTCGACAGAAATATCACACGAAGTTAGCATAAGGCTTATTTCACGGCGGATTTTTCCGCGTTGTTTTTCCTCTGAGCGACCTCACTTTTCAACGGTTTAACTTGGAAAATTCGCGCGGATGAGCAGTTCAGACCCTCTTCAGGTTGAAGAGCAGAAGAAGACAAATTCCGCGCGGACAGAACCGCTGTTTGCAATTACAGAAATGGATAGCATCAGCCACTGCATTGGCGGAAGCCGCGCGCCGTCCGCCTGTTCAGTGGATTTGTGCGGCTGCTTGCGGTTTGCGCGAGGGAATCGCCAAAACGTGTGAGCTCACATACAACTCCCATATCCACAATTTAGTGTGGACGGCTCTGCTTGATGCTTTCCTTTCCACGAAAACTTCTTGTAAATCTGTGTCCAATCTTAGCCTGAATGGAACTGAAATCAATCTCTCCCCTCTTTTTCTGTACTCGATGACGCTACTCCAGCAGCAAAACTAATTAATTTGTGAGGAAAATTTTGTCTTTTCCTCTATGCTATTAAATGCATCACTTAGAATATGTATTCTCCATTGATGAACAGCATACAACTGCTATTTGATCATTCTTGAACTAGATGCAAATAGATTGGAGATGTTGTTTTCAGCAATTACCACAACAAAAACATAGAAATTGGTTGATAGCGGCATTATCTCAAGAAACTTCCAAAATGTTTCCAAATATCTCAAGACAAAATAGAATTTAAAATACACAGAAGGATGCAGACAAACTAACAATAGAAACAACTCATGAAAAGTTGCAAAGCTAGTATATTAATGTATGGATAGTATGATGACTTTATATAAGTAAATGTAGAAAAATATACCTCAATCTTATTACAAATCATTTTACAATTAGTCCAATTCCAGAAGTCTCCTGCAAAATCTTGGAGAATTGATATGTAGGTATAAGTAAATAACATTTAGGCTGTGAATGAGGCAGTCTTTACGTAAACTCGTAGACCCTATCAAGAACCCTCGAGAAAAATTACATATCAATCCATGCTATTATAAGCAGGATCCTATAGAATAGGATAAATAGAAAGCCCCAAAATCCTCCTAAATCCATAAGAGTGTATTGAGCAGATTTTCAGAATGTTTTAAACAGTTATTTCTAGGAGAGATATTGTTAGTAAATGGGGTTTCATAATGTAAATAGTAAGAATTTCTTCTACTATGGTCTTAGGTTCAACAACAGGCCAATACATAATTCTCCCATAAGAAATACACAGCAGTAAATTCCAGATTTTCTTTGAAAATTCTTCAGAATAATAGATGATTGTCATCCTGTATGCTGATACAGGACATGGATTAGCTATATACATGCTGTGGAATTTTTTTAAATGAACAGCTGGCTATAAATTATCCTCCATAAGATACATAAGGGAAACTGTTAATGGCGCTGACTAGTGATACTACTAAAGATAGATTTATATACATACATATAAAAACTAAATATGATCATACCAAGATATTCATATGATCATACCAAGCAATTCATATGATCAAACCAAACAAATCACATGATCATACCAAGTAATCCCAATCACCCAATTCTTTAAGTATTCCTTGAATAGAAAATTATGACATAATGGCTAAAAAGCTAAAAGATACATTTGTGTTTTTGTACAATACATTTGTACAAAAGATATGTATTGAGATCAGTATTTATATCCTCAGGTACAGGATAACCTTCACCTATTGCATTGAGGAAATAAATCTTGAAGCACTATCTAATATAAATCTAAATTAGTGCTAAACTTTAATAAAAACCACAACTTCTAATCTAACCTCAAAATAAGGTTAATAACTAAGAATTTCATTAAATACTGCAAAGTTCTCTGAAACACAGAAAATAATAAAAGTAAACTTCTATTGCCACTTCTACATTATTCCACGCAAAAAAACACATTAACATTTCAAACCGAAAAATATAAAAGGGGGCACCATTGAAGTACTTTGCATTGGACCATCTAAGTAACTTAAACTGGCCTTGCACCCTCATCCCTCTTTCTGCACAAATACGAGGGTTGATCAAGAAAAAGCGGAATTTTTAAGTTTCCCAGGCTGTATAAATCCAATTGTCAAAAATTGTTTCTGTGTATTGGTACACATGTACCTAAGGTACATTGTTAAGGGCAGCCATCTTCAAAGCTTAGTCTATTGTTGGCAGTGAAAAAGGTTGCACATGCTTAACTGTGATCGGCGATTCTGTCTTGATTTCCTCAATGTTGCCAAAACTGCGTCCATTCAAGGTTTTTTTCAATTTTGGGAATAGGAAGAAATTATAGGGAGCCATGTCCAGTGAATACGGTGGTTGAGGCATCATAATGGTGTTGGTTTTTGCCAAAAATTCACAAACAAGCAGAGAAGCTGGTGAGTTGTCAAGGTGCAACTGCCACGAATTGTTTTGCAATAGGTCTGATTGTTTTCTTTGGATTGCTTCATGTAAACAGCGTGGAACTTCCAGGTAATTTTCCTTATTGACCATACAACCTGATGGCAAGAACTCATGATGCACTATGCCATTGAAATCGAAGAAAACCGTGAGCAGAACCTTCATATTCAATCGACCTTGATGTGCTTTCTTTGGTCTTGATTCTTCAGAAAGTTTTCATTAAGACGAGTGGGCCTTAGTCCATTAATACCCAAAACTTTTTCTTGTTATTTTATGGTATTTTTGTATTTAACCCTTCTTATAGTCACACAAGCAGCAACTATACAAAGTTTTAGATTTTTTTATAGACAGGAACAGTGATTTTGGATGCCAACAAAAGTTGCCACTGGGCAGATAGGGCTTCTATGGAAATATCACATTTAATGTAGATTATATTAGATCAATGAAATTAAAGTGAATGAAACGAGCTTTCTTTTCTTTAAAATATATTCTGATAAGTAAATGTACTTAATAACAAGAAATTACAAAGAAAAAGTTGCAAATTCATCAATTAATTACAAATCTCTTCTCTTCGGCGCTACAGCCCTATGTGAGCCTTGGCCTCCATTAATTACAAATACCTGACATATAATTCTATAACATACAAATTTTTTTATATAATTTTACTGTATATTCAATGGTTTATACATCTAAGCTAATTTCTTACAAAATTACAGTCGTCTTACATATATTGCACTATTAAATTTATTAATATATACAATTAAAATTACAGTCATCGAACATGGAAGTTGTTGAAACATTTAGGGTGAAGAAGAATATTGCACTTCATACAGACACATATTATCCTCTTAGTGCAATGTTTACACCAGTGAAAGCATGAACACCCTTTTATAATGATATAGTCTTTTTGGTCAAGTGTTAAAGGATCTAATATTAGTGAGACTGTGACCCATAATGCCCAAAAAGGAATAATATGCATTCTCTCTGGAAATTCTAGTAACGGAATAATATTATTAACAAAATTCTTATATACAAGCCATCCCTGCATGCAGGAAACATCAACTGCTCCTCCAAAGAAAGGCCACCACCATTTCTTTGTTCTTATATTTGTGTTATATTGCACCACAAATTGATCATTCAGATTCATCCCTCCCTTATTCATGTCGTACTGATAAATAGTGGAAGGAATAGGAGCAATAATTTTTGCCTTCTTTACCACTGAATACCTCTCAACAGTTTTTGCAGGTACCAATTGATCACAATTTGTCACCACTAATGACAACATTATCATTCCATCTAGTTATCACTAAGTCTCCATCTGATTTAGCTTCTATAAATCTGCAACTCTCTTTTCAAAAGACTTTTTTGTCCGTCAGTTGAAAAAATGGCTTAACCCTATTCTCTCTCACTTTACCTGTTCCTTTACTTGTCAGTGTCCTCAACAAATTTTCAGATGTAAATTAATCATCAAAATAGACTCTTGTTTCAGGTATATCATCACTGTGATTTATTAAATCCAAAACCACTTATCTCCCTTGACCTAGTCCTGTTTCTGGTAACCTGGCGTCAGAACCACAACAGGGTTCTGCATGAATTATACATCCATTTACATTGGCGAGGCACCGTAGTTTAAATCCAAATCTAATTAGTTTTCCTCGAATACATTGCTTACAACCATGGTGTCCATAGTATAGATAACATCATTCACAGAAAATTGTTGTTGTTCCCTGTGAGGAAATATACATTGCTTAAATATAACTTTAATTTTGTTCGATTATATTAAAATCATTCATAATAAAATTACACTTACATATTTTCTCTGTAAGAAGTTATCATCGTCTTCTGCTCTACTAACTCCTTCACTGTAACAGTTTGCATCTTCTTAGCTGTAAGTTTGTTGTTTAAGAAGACAAAGTTTGGTCTGGCTATTTGTCTAATTTCTGCTTTCTTTGATAGATACATTGGTATAACCACACGTGTTAAAGAAAATTTCTACTTTTCACTATACCGAGGATTTTTGGTTTTATTACAGGGATCGTAATCCCTTCAGGAGCAAGTTAATAAACATTTTGCACCATTGCACCTGTAATAAAACTACCCAAAGAGCTGATATCCTTGTGCGAAACAAATTTTTATAATACAATAAATAAAATTTAAAAGGTTTCCTCAACAATTCTTCAAATTTTTAAGTCCAGCAATTTCTTAAAAATCACAAATAAATGAAAATAAACAAAATTTTGAAAAAAGACTCATACCCAAATGAATTATTCTCATTTTTGTTTTT
>KZ309038.1:0-40715 GCA_000376725.2 Ladona fulva
TTATAAATAACATATTTCAATTTTTCTTTCAGGGTTAAAGCATTTCATAGCATGAGCCACAATCCTTTGAGTGGCCATCTCTACGATTCGTAAAATCTCCTTGCTGTTTTGACTTTTGATCAAGATATAGTTCATAAAATAATCGATCAGAATTTGATGTAACAACATATCTTTGGGTTATTCAAATGTGTTAAAGTCTCCCATCTTTCACACCTTTCACAGGGACTGTATTCTAGGCTACTGACTTGTCAACTTACTTTACACAGTAGATGCATTGGGATAAATCTGGGATATTAGAAATACATTTCCATTGTTGTGAGATACGTATAATTACATACCTTTTGGTGACTGCTCTTGAACCATGTGTCACTACATGTGTTAGATGTAACAAGAGACTAATTAGTCTCAATCTCGCCCATAAATAAAGAGGATTTATTATTATTACATGTGGTAGGGGGAGGGTGCATCTAGATCATCCTCTGAAATTGTCTTTTGGAGAACCAAACATTATTTAATATTTGCTCTCTCGTTTCCATCGTCGGCTTCTCTTGGACTGCTGCATGCATTAAGTTCACTAGTCAAATCTGCCCACATTCAGTGCCTTGTGGTCACTCTGTGGGGCCCAAGGAACTTGCCTTGAGCCAATGCAGGATGCTCCTCCATGTATTGTTTCATAATAGCTCTTTGTTCAGGATACACCTGGACATTGGCAACTTTCTCTCTCAAGGTCTCTCTCTTCAAGTTACAAATTTGTCCTATTGAGGATGCGGTCAATCTCTTCCATCTTTTGGAGAAGCAAACATTATTTAATGTGTACTCTCATTTTCTTCATCATCTTCTCTTGGACTGCCTTGTCCATGGACAGGTGTGACAAGAAAGCTTTCACTACCTCCTCATTAATAGCTTCTATTTCCCCATCTTGGTCTTTTGGTTTGTAGTGCTCCTCAAACCCCTCAAATTGCAGATGCTTCCTTGACAATGAAGGAAAATCCTGCCAACACTTACTTTTCAATGCCTTAATTTTGAGGGATTTGGAATGTCTTTTAGTAAATTCCCTGTGGATCACATTTGGCAATCAGCTTTGTATGTTATGTTGCAATCTACCAAACTAAATTGCAGCAATATCACACTGTTTGAACTTCACTCTCTTGAACAACTTGGTGGAGATGGTGTACATCTGGAGTGTAATTGGAAACTTGTAGCTCCGGAGGAGATGTTACGAAATCTGTCTCGGCATCCTCCATTATAGCAAGGTAGGGGCTCCATGGTTTTATGGTCTGAGTCAGTACATCCTCAGTGCTGTTCCTTAAGTCATGCAATGAGCTTCTGAATTGGGCTATAAGCTTTAAGGTCAACCTTGTTCCACCTGTCGGTTGGCTGCAGGAAGGTGGCACCATCCTAAAACAGGGACAATCTAATGGTGAGTTTGCCCTGGCAGCAGTTTTAGGTTGTACGGGATGCAATGGGCTGTTGGAGATGGAGGTGATGGAGCTTGATGCTGTAGTGATGGCATCTTCTCCTTGGAACGCTACTGCTGCGGCATGTGCAAGTTTGCATGGCACGGCGCTTTGCAGGTTCTCCAGAACGTTGGTAGAGGGGGTTATTCAGAAGGTTTGGCTCAGGATCAGGTTGCAAGGGTAGTAGATGGTACAAGTGGGCTGTGACTGTGACTTTTTATTGTTAAAGGAGATTGTAGACAAAATTTTGACTACCTTGTAAATAAAAATCCAATGTGAAGCTGATTTCTTGGATTGTCTCCTTGGTAGGGCCATATTCCAGAGTAGAATCAGCTGTCTAATGGAAATAGGTGATAGCGTTAGATTCTGGTGTCACTTTCGGTGCTTGCTCTCCTGGAGCTGCCTGTTCCACTCAGCCACTTGCGCATTTAGCTGGTGGTAATTTGGTTGCATAGGATTTATTTATTTATTTATTTTATTTATTTAATCAGAATCTCACATACAGCATTAACATGCCAATTTAAAGTGAAATGCAATAAAAATATAATAAAAATATGTACATAAGTAAGGTAACAAACATAAATTAATAAAAAGTGACAAAAAATAAAGGGGGAAGAAAACGAACAGGAAAGTTGATTTTAAAATTATACGGATCTGGAGTGTGTTAGGCTGAGGGTCAAAAATTTTCGTTTCGAGAGAGAAAAAGGGTCTATAAAAGAAGGAATTGAGTTTAACAGAGATGGAAGACGAAAGAAAAGGGAGCGCTTTATGAGAGAAAGTCTAGGAGTAGAACAGTGAAGTAAAGAAGTTAAACGGGTAGATCTATTTGGGACACGATAGTTGAGAAGAGAAGTTAAGGGAGGACAGTCAAGAAGGGAGTTTAGCAGTGAGTGTAGCAAGGATAAATCATGTTTAGATCTTGTGACAGAAAGAGATTCCAAGGATAGAGAAGATAATATAGTATTCTTAGAGGCTTGACGGAAGGAGGGAACTCTGGCTTTAACAATTCTGAGGAAGAAGTTAGTGATTCTGTCTAATGAGGAAAGATTAGTTGGAGAGGACATAGCCCAGATAGGGGAGCAATAAGATATAGTAGGAAGGATGAAAGAAGAAAAGTATAGGGAAAGAGCCCGAGGGTCTTTGATGTCAGTGAAACGATAAAGTAGGCCTAGAAGAGAAAGTGCACGATTTTTAATTTTAGTTACATGTTCAGAATATGTTAATTTATTGTCAACTGTAACACCCAGATCCTTTTGTTGCATTACTCTTGGGAGAGCTATTTCATTTAACTTATAATTATACTCAATCGGTTTTTTTAACCCTATAGACATAATATGGCATTTATCAATGTTTAAATTTAATTTCCAGTCGTCACACCACTGAGTTATTTTATTTAACGTTCTCTGAAATTGTTCACAATCCGCTACCTTTGTCACACTGGTAAAGAGTTTGCAATCATCAGCATACAGTAAAATATTCTCCTCCGTAGGGGGTATTGAGACTAGATCATCAACAAAGAGGTTGAATAGATATGGGCTTAGAGAACTGCCCTGAGGAACGCCCGAAGTGACAGTAACAGAGCTGGATTTAGCGTCTGGAAGTTTGTAAATCAACTTTACATACGTTTCTTATTAGAAATTTACTTGTGTGGAGTCCAATACATTTTGGAGAAGAGGATTAGGGTTTCGAATGAGGCTATAGGGCGATGAATTTTAATTGTGAGCAGATTTCAATCGTTGGTCCTCTAGTTTTGGGGAAAGATATTCGCAAACACTTAAAAATGTAGTACAGAATGTAACACAATGAGTTAACTGCCTTCTAATTCTCAACAGAAAGTACTTTCATAACTGAGANCTAGAACGACGATATATACGTCTATAAGATACAAATTCTACGGCTAAAATAACAGTTTCACAGAACCGGCGATTTTTTCCGTAAAGTCCCCGAGGTTGAGACTAAGTACAAATACAGACTAAGTATTATGGGGTTCGATTCTAGGAGGCCCTAAAAACAGTACTTTTCCCGTTTAAATACATCGACCGCATTTTCAAAAATTCGTTTAGCGTACTTTGCATTAAAATAGAGCTTTAAAATTCACGTTGTCGTTAGAAGATGAAGCGTTTTATTGTCTAAAAAGAGTATTTCTAACCAAGTGTCACCAGGTTGAGAAGTCAATTCGTATGACCACATTTTCAAAAATTCATTTAGGGTATTTTTCATTAAGAGAGAACATTGAAATTCACGACATAGATAGAGGATATAAATGTCTAACGTATGATGTACAGATTTTTGTCTCATTGCTCCCATGTTTGCAGCTATGACAATTTCTATTACCGAATTTCAGAAATTCCTTGAGGGTAATTTCCGTTATGATTGAGAATTGAAGTTCAGAACATCTACAGAAAATGTAGATTTCTATGTCGACACAATGTTAGCCCAAATGGTCACAAGTGCGATTCTATTCATTCCTCGGCTCCCTAAACTTCCTCTCCCTCGTCTCTAAGACGGAGATTCGTCTAAGCCTAGCGTCTATACCAAGAAAGAAAAGGACGTCGTTTAGATGTCTTAGAAATGATAGAGATTGCAAATTTTCCCGCGAAACAAGGATTCCTCACGAATGAGCATATCTTCCCCCTCTCCCCTCATCTCCCTTCCAAAAAGGCTTTTCCCCAACCCACGAATCCCCACCCACTCTCCTTCCCCTCCGACCCCTCCTTGCTATTTCAACTCTGTCCTTTTGTACCTAATGATGCCACTCCGGTAGCGAAAGAGGTCTTATTGAAAGTATACTGTGGAAAATCAACAAAGTCTTTCACTCTTTCTTCAACTATGATGAGTTTGATTGGACTGGCGGTGAGGCTACGGTGAGTTTTAATTAAGTGTATCTTTTATTTTTATTCTATACGGTAGGAGTAAAAGATACACTTAATATGATGAGATTGCTTAATTCATGACAAATCCGCTTACTATATACTGATTTTGCTTAGATATGTTCGCTTAGATTATGATGAGTTCGCTTAGATTATGATGAATTCGCTTAATTTATGATTAGTTCGCTTAGTTTTGCGACCAGTATGCTTGGTTTATGATGAGTTTGCTCAATTTAAGAAAAATCCGCTCACTTTATGATGACATTCCTTAAATTAACATGAGTTGGCTTAGTTTACGATTAGTTTCCTTGGTTTATGATGAGTTCACTTACTGAGAGAAGAGTATGCTTACTATATGATGAGTTCGCTTAGTTTATGATTAGTTTGCTTGGTTTATGATTAATCCACTAAGATTACGCTGATTATGCTTAGTTTATGATTATTTGGCCTACATTTTGATGAAAATGGAGGATTTTCAGGCTGAATTTCAAACTGGTTTTGCTGAGAAACTATGAGTTAAAAGTATAGGTACAAGTGTGTCACTCCGTCGAAGATAAGTTTTACAGATTCCCATGTCAGACGTGGGTTTGTAATGGGCAAATAGTCATTCTCCCCTTTGTCTATAGGGAGGGGAGGTCTAAGGTTGGGGAATGCGATGGCCGAGATGAATCTCAAACACGCAGACTCGACTGAGGGCCTCCAAGGGGAGGGTGCGGGAGTGGTGCGGAGGGACTCTCCCATTGGTGGAGGGACAGCATTGGAGCGCCATGGAAGTGTGCAGGAGCGGTGGAAAGAGATGTGTAATGGTGGGGATGCGTTGGGTGGGGCCTGGATGGCACTTTGCTCACGAAAGAGCATTGTATGAGAGAAATGTCGGTACAGTAATGGTTAACGCGGGTGATACGTTCCAATATAGGTTTTGCAAATTAAATTCACCCTTTTGCAAATAAAAGTCACTCTTTAGCAAATAAATTCGCACTTATACAAATATAGCGAGAATTATTGTTAACTATTACTAATTATTATCAACTATTACTGGTCTCTTTTTCCTGATGGGGCCTAACTAAAGTGAAACAACATCGCTCTCTAACCTATTCATCGCATTTACCCACAATGCGCTTCATTAAACCGAGCTTTTTAGTTGCTTTACCGCAGATTTTTCAAATACATGTGCTACAGTTTTCGTTGTTCGTAAGAGTGATTCCGAGATATTCAACTGAGTCGACTCCATTTATATTCATTCCACTAATTTCGTACGGGTGGTTCAGACGCAATTGTTTCCTTTCGAATATCTGGACAATTATCTATTCGGTATTTAACGCCATCCTCTGGTAAAAAGGAATCAACTATAGAAAAACGAAAGGAATTCAATACCTATATAACTATTATGAGTATAACTGATTATGACCATTATCTCATGAAATGTAGAAGTCGAGATAATGAAACATATAGAACTAAAGATTTTCCAGTGACTATTATTAACTCCAGCTGCTTCCTAGAATCTGTCTTAGTTTCTTTCTGACTTTCCTGTGATTCACTTTTCCCTTCTCTCTCAGCACTCCTTTATTTTAGAGCTATTGCAAGATTAGAAAAAAATCGAATCTTAATTATTTCTGTCGAAAATTTCCTAATTTACCGTTTAATCGAACTTAAAAAGGGAAAAATCGCCAAGGAATTTAAGCGAATAGCAAATTCTGCCCTCTTTTCCATCATTTAATACGAATTAAATGATGCGAAGATATGAAACTAAAGTCCACTTTCCGATCACGAACGTCTTTTGTTTAGAAAATACAACGCGGAACTTTTACAGCGGGATTGGCGGAAACATATGAAAAGAAGGAATTTTTAACCTGCCCAGCCATCGAACCATGGACCGATTTGGAAGTTGTTATAAGTGAATGGACTACACAGACACTTATCTTATGCCGAAATTTAGCCATCTGACGTTTCAAAGAAAGCCCTTGAAAAGTTATTAAAAGCCTCTATGCGTATCTCTAATGGACAAAACTAAAACTATCCTAGCATCGATCTAGGAACATTTAGGAAAATCTCAATTGAAGTTACTTTATAAAGATCGTCCAATAACTATCGCTTAGGTTTTAAAGCGTCATCATATCGGGAAGTACCTCAAAATATTATTCGAAATATATATCATATGGAGGAATAATTACCGTGCCCTGGCATCGAACCATGGACCAATTCGAAAGTGCTCAACGTGGAATATGAAACCCAGACAAGAACCACATTCTAGCTTTTTGTCTTTTTGGAAAGTGAGTTTTAAATGGAATAAATCTGAACCGTCCTAGTATCGAACTCAAGTAATTTCCAGTAAACGTTCTGTTATAAATCAATCTTACTCTTCAGAAAACTAAGTTTTTCTATCATAATTCAATCTTACACTTCAGAAAAATAAGCGTTTCTTCCATATTAAAACTTACTCTAATGAAAACTAAGCAATTCCATGATGACCAAAGGTAACCCTTTCGAGAACATAGCATTTCTATCATCTTTAATCTTATTCTTCAGAAAACAAAGCGGATCTATCATAACTAATGCTTCGTCCTTAGGAAACTTAGCGATCCACAGTGGGCTAGAATCGAAGAAACCTGGCCAAAAATACGAAAACGCTTTTCTTGAGTGCGGACTATGAAACTTCGCAAGACCAATCTCGAATCAATTCTACATACGACTATGGTGGTCATATACGTTGGATCCTTCGCATTAAAATTATACAGGGGGTCAAATTCCGGACTACGATTTTCCGCGAAAATCTTCAAATTGAAAACCGCTGGTGAACCCAAAGGAAGATAATCATCCGGTTAAATATAATTCCATGTTATAAACATTTTCCTTCTCCTTCTTAAAACGTGGCATTTATGATCACCCTTGAATATTTAAATACTTGAGGTAAAAAATGGCGGACCTTTATTTTAGAGCAAATTTTTACATAAAGCGAGGTAAATAGTATAAAGTGACATCGAGTGTCACGGGATAACTTATACCACATATTTTTTGAAGCTTCTTGAAGAGAAATCAAAAATGAAACCTTGTGCATATTTGCGCCATCGATAAATAAACCGACTTTTCAAAAACGCTGCAAGAGCTTAATCCGCGGGGCAGAGCACCGTCCTCCGTGAGGCTCACTTGCTTTAATATGAACTACGGACCAACACAATTTTAAATGGTGCATTTTGGGGATTACACGCTGCGATGAACTATTTTCTGCCTCTTAGTAAAGAATTATGAGGTAAATAAAAATACGTTCACCTTCTTCTTTTACTTCTTGGAAAACTAAGCGGTCTAATCGTAATTGAAGTTTACTTCTTGGAAAACTAAGCGGTCTTATCATAATTGAAGTTTACTTCTTGGAAAACTAAGCGGTCTAATCATAAATGAAGTTTACTTCTTGATAACTGTCTTCCCAAGGAAAAACGGACTTGAAGAAAGTCTGACGGGACCGGGAATCAAACCCGGGTATCCCAATTTCCGGTCGGGTGCTCTGTCCGACAGATACCCGGGTTCGATTCCCAGTCCCGTCAGACTTTTAGCTGGTGGATTTCTGAGTCCCTGCGGTCCTTCGTGCTCAGGAAGATGTTTCCTATTGTGAAAGGGGTATTGGAGGGCAACTCTGATGGATTTGGAAAAATATTGGTATTGGGATAATGGATGACGAGTGGAAAAGGAATTCAAAATAGCATGTTCAATCTAGCTTGGCTTGCAGAAGGTAGGTTTACCAGAGGTGAGGGAATTGGAGAGGAAATTTAGTATATTTACTCGTATATATACATATANTAGAATCGAATCTTCGGCAGCTTTAGAAAAAAATGACAATCTGTTTACGTCAGAAGGAAACGCTTTTCACCCATCCCATAGGTTTGAAGGGGACTTTATCTCTGGGAGGACGCGATAATGTGCGGACCAGATGTGTAATCAGCTTCAGATAAGCAATTAAATACCTTTAATTTCCCTGGTCCCTGGGATTTAAATCCTATAAATTTTTTACATCGACCTAGTGTCCAACCTACGAACATTCAGGGAGCGGTCTTTTCAGTACCAGGAAGAGAATCACTTCCTGCACATGCAGTTAAAATTTCAATTCCCTAGCTTTAAAAGAAGTACCTGAAAAAAAATTCCGAAAAATGTAAGATAAACCGTCCAATGCATTCTTATGGGAAAATAGCCGTTTTTGTAGCCTCCTACAATCGAACCCATGATGCTTAGAATGGCTGTCCGCTTTTTCCATAGTGTTCAAACCTAGGGATTTATGGGAAAAAAAACGCCGGCTCTGTGAGGTTATACCTTCCGCCTCATCTTTAGCATCCTATATGTTATAAATATCTACATCAGGAGAAGCGTCACACCTCCTGCATCACTCCACCTGCCATACACCGAGTGCCATCCACAAATTACATTACACTAAACGAACTATTCAAAATGCTTCCATATGAATTGCCCTAGCACCGAACCTGGGTCTATCAGGACAAATATTCTTACAGCATACCATAGAAATGCCCATCTTCTATAGATGTAGCGAATTTCAACATTCTACCTTCACCGGAATAACCGTTATGAATTTTTGAAAATTCGGTCAATCGAATGGTCCTAGGATCGAACCTGGGCCTTTATGGCAAAAAGCTTTACGGCATACGATAGACAATCGTCCATTCTAACAGCACGGTAAATTGCAATTATCCATCCTAAAGGAAAATACCCTATATGAATTCATGAACTTCAGACATAAAAACTGCCCTAGGATCGAACTAAGGCACCTCAGGGTAAAAACATTTATGTATACTGTAGAGATGTTTAATCTCTATCGACGATTCGAATTTCAACGTTCTTTCCTAGAGAAAAATACCCTAAATGATTTCTTGAATGATTTGAATTAAGAATTTAACAAGCACCGAACCTGAAGCGAGTAGGGATAAACCTTTTGCGGCAAACAGAAGTTAAAATCATTTTCTAACGATTCCGTAAATTTAAACGTTCTATCCTTACGCTAAGTACGCTAAATGATTTTTTTAAATGCGCTCAATGCATTCTTATGGGAAAGTGGCCGTTTTTGGGCCACCCTAGAATCGAACCCATGATGCGTAGGATGGAAGTCCGCTTTTTTCCTAGATGTCCAAACCCGGGACTTTTCGACAAAAAAACCGGCGCAAAAATCTTTACGGCATACGATAGACAATCATCTATTCTAACAAAACCGTGAATTGCTAGTTTCTATCTTTAGGTATACTATAGAGGTGTTTGGGCTCTATCGATGACGTGAATTTGAACCTTCTATCTTACCTAGAAATACCCGAAATGATTTCTTGTAACTTTTGCTCTAAGAATTTACCTAGCACCGAACGTGGGTCTATTAGGACAAATTATTTAAGGATATAGAAGAATCCTATGTTAGTCTAAACTAATCATGAATGACCTCTAAACTGTTGAAAGTTAAAATTATCTTCTCTAAAAATTCATGGAATTGTGCCTTTCTTCCTATACTGTAGAAAGTTAAAGTCATCTGGTCTAATTATTAATGGCAATAATTCCCATCTAATTTTCCCCTTAATTTGCATTTATATGTTCGAATAACGTAGAAAATCCTATCTTAGGACCTTTGAAAATGTGCATTCTCTGTTAAGGACATTGAAAGATTCTAAATTACTGTCGATTTTTTTATTATGGGTACTCGAAATTGGACTCGAATAAATTCTTAACCAGGAATCCCTCAGAAAAATGGGTTGCACAAAATTTTAGCTTGTTTTATTATACGTAACACAGAGTAATGCAAGAATATTTGTTTACATCCGGTTGGTAGGTTTTCACAGGTAGGACGAAATAAGATCCCGTTTCTTCGAGTTGTTTATCGGAGCGCTCACTTTGAAGTTTCATATCTTCAAACGTATTAACGCAATTGATAGGAAAGGTTGACGTAATGGGAGAATTTTATTGTTTCAATTATATAAAAAGTTTCAAATTATTTCCATTGTGCGGTAAGAGGTCGTTATCGATTACGTCAAACCACTTTTTCCAGTTAATGGATTGACGTAAGAACGCGAACTTAGACTCGTTATAAAGCTCTTGGTAATAATTTTCACAAACTATAACTTTGGTTAACTTCAACTAGAGTGTTTTTTATACAAATTAATATTTAACAGGACTTAAAGTCCCCATGAACGCGCGGGAAGCTATCACTGATTGCGAAACGTAGTAGCAGTATGCGGACCGTGTTGCCACGTTCACTCTTTGCTGCCGGTCTCTGTTGGTCACTAGTTTTCCTCAGCTTAATCTTATAATCCATTCTCCATCACCGAACGTCACGAGGGCTTTGGACCTCTAAAGGTCGTCAGCATCCTCA
This sequence comes from Ladona fulva, assembly GCA_000376725.2. NCBI lineage: Eukaryota > Metazoa > Arthropoda > Insecta > Odonata > Libellulidae > Ladona > Ladona fulva. The sequence continues at coordinate 10,677 of KZ309038.1, forward strand.
GAAATATATATTTCTGATGAACCGGAACTCTCCTGAAGATTAATAACTACTGGCTCAACCTGAGCATTGATGTCAATCAAATTATTTTCTTTTCCAGTAATAATCTTCGATCTTCTTCGTATATACGAAGTATTTCATCCATAATTCCGTGGAAACTTTTCCCAGTGCTTTACGCATAAGTCTTTCGATGCATCCATGATCCTGCCGTTTTCTGATGCCTTTTGCATGTTCACTGTGGCTATCTTTCCCTTGCCCAAAACAGCTCAATTGGATTGAGTTCACAATAGGCAACACGAGTTGCACTTCAGGCAAATCATCAAGATTTGTGCATCAGACATCGCTGGTCTCGGAGACATTCTCAAGCAAAAACGTGTTAACACAACCAAGAACACATAAATAATGAGTGAAAGCGTAAATTTCAGTGTAACTCGGAGATGAGTCATTTTACTGACAAAGTGTTCCAACCGGCAGGAGTACGTGGCAACATCGCCCGCATATTGATACTATGTATTGCGACCGGAGGTAGCTTCATGAGAACCTTATCGTCCTGTTAAACATTAATTCCTATAAAATAAATCGTCATGTTGAAGTTAGCCAAAGTTATTGTTTGTGAAAAATCCTACCAAGAGCTTTATAACGAGACCAAGTCCGCGTTTTAACGTCCAACCATTACCAAGTGAAAGTTATTTTACATAATCGATAACAACTTCTCATCGCATAATGGAAATAATTCGAAACTTTTCATTTAATTAACACATTGGTATTAACATATCACGTCAAATTTTCGTATATTTTGCGTTAATACTTTTTAAGATATGATGATATGATAATGACGCTCCGATAAACAACGCGAAAAAACGTGCACTTTTTTAGTTCTACCTGTAATCATCTACCAAGCGGATGCAAAAACATTCTTGCAATACCATGTGAAACGTAGAATAGAAAAGCTAGAATATGATGTAACCCATTCTTCTGTGAGATCCGTGGTATAGATTTTATTCGAGTCCAAACAAATGCACTCTAACCTGTAGAATGTTAATGTTATCAACTCTAATAAAACATGGAAACGTGTCGTTCCGTGTTAAACTAGGTGCAATGAGGAGACGTGTAATATATTTCTGAAAAGATTTGATCTAATCAAATGTGCGCCGAAATTTTCATTTATAGGTTCGAAGAGCGAAGAAAAGCCTTTACAAGGACCTTTGAAATGTGCGTTCTCTACTTGGGGCAAAGAAGGATCCTTAAATATTCTACACTTATCATAAATGCCCTCTAATCTGCAGAAAGTCAAAGTTATCTACTCTAATGAACGATGGAAACGAACTTTTCTACGTTAAACTAGGAGCAAATAGGAAAAGTGTAATGTATATTGAAAAGACTTCATTCACCTTTAATCTGCGCCTAGATTTGCATTAGTTGTTGCGAATAGTGGCGGAAAGCTTCCTTAAGGACCATTGAAGGTGTGCTTTCTCTCTTAAGGACCTAGAAGGATCATAAATTAGTCTAAAATCATCATAAATGCCCTCTAAACTGTAGAAAGTTAAAGCTGCCTGATCTAATAATTCATGAAAACGTGCCTTTCTATCTTAAACATGGAGCAAATGGGAAAAGTGTCTTATATTTCTGAATAGAGTTAAATCGCCTCTGATCTGCGTCTGAATTTGCACTTATTCAACAGAGTTCAAGCAGAGGAGAATAGCCTCTCTAAGGTCCTTTGAAAATGTGCGTTCTCTTCTAGGGACATAGAAGAATCCTACGTTATCCTAGAATTGTCATAAATGCCATATGTCGACTGTGACATTTATCTGCTCGAATGATTAATGGGAAGGTGGCTATTTACGTTAAATTACGTGCAATTAGGAACAAATATCTAGAAAAGAGTTAATTCGCCTCTAATCCGCGCGTATATTTGCATTTGTTGGTGCGATTAGTGGAGGAAAGCCTCTCTAAGGGCCCTTGAAGATATGCGTTCTCTCTTAATGACATTGAAGGATCCTAAATTAGTCTAAGATTATCACAATGCCCGTCCATGTGGATAAAGTTAAGTTATCTGCTCCAATATTTCATGGAATCGTGCATTTCTATGTTAAACTCGGTGCAACTAGGAAAAGTGTGATATACTTCTGAATAGAGTTATTATACTTGAAATCCCCAAACAAATTTCCATTTATAAGTTCGAATAGCGAAGTAAAGCGTCTCTAAGGACCTTTGAATATAAACGTTCTCTCTAGTAAGATCTTAGAAAGTTCCTAAAATAGTCTTAATTTATCATAAACTTCGTCTTGACTGTACGAAATTAAAGTTATCCCCTCTAATAATCCATGGAAACGTGCTTTTCTTTGTTTAACTAGCTGCAAATTGGGAAAGTATAATATATTTGTGAATAGAGTTAGTTCACCTTTAATCAACGACTAAATTCGAAGTTTATATGTTGGAATAGAGAAAATAAGCTTCTCTAAGGACCTTTGAAAATGTGCATTCTCTGTTAAGGACATAGAACGATCCTAAATTAGCCTACAAGTATCATAAATGCCCGCTAATCTTATGAAGGTTAGAGTTATCTGCTCTAATAATTCATAGAAACGAGTCTTTCTATGTTAAACTAGGTGCAAGGAGGACAAATGTAATATATTTCTGAAAGGAGTTAATTCGCTTCTAAATTTGCATTCATTTGTTCGAATAACGAAGAAGTGCCTCTTGAAGGACCTTGAAAATGTTCTTTCTTTCAAACTGACATAAGAAGAACCTAAATGAGTCTAAAATTATCTTAAATGCACTTTAATCTATCAAATTTTAAGTTAACTCTCCTTGTAATTGATGGAAACCTTTCTTTCTTTTTAAATATTGTGCCAGGGAGAGTGATATATATTTATGAAATGCTAGTTAAATCCCCTCTAATTAGACTAATTTGGGTTTATAAGGATGATAAATAGAGAAAAGCCTCAGTTAGGACTTTTGAAGATTTGCATGCTCTTACGAACATAAAAAATTCCCTAATGATTCTAAAGTTATAATAAAAGTCATTCTGACGACTGTTAATGTTTTCTCGTCTAATAACTTATGTTTTTCTAAGCTCAAGTATGTGCTTTGGGAAATATGTTATATATTTCTGGAAAATTAGTTGTCTTCTAATCTTGTCCTAATTTTTTATTTGTAACAGCGATAAGCGTGGAAAAGCCTATCTGAAGACGTTTAAAATTGTTCATTTATGTAAAAAAATATAGATGGATCCTAAATAATTCCAAAGTCTTAATATAAGTCCCTTTACTATGAGAACTGTTAATTTTATCTCTTCTAATAATTGACGGAAATGGGTTTTTCTATGCTAGACATGTTTATTTAGGAATTCTGTGACATAGCTTTGAAATGTTTATTTAACTCCATTCTCATCTAAACATTTCTAAATATTGTTATTATTTTTTCCCTTCTAAGTCAGATTCACGCTTATGGGAACCAGTGCATCTTTGTGAGTTTATCTATATTTTAAGATGCTTAAAGGACCGTAATCTATATCTCGCATCCTTATCTAACGAAAACTATTGNTGCATGCTCTAACGGACATATAAAATTCCCTAATGATTCTAAAGTTATAATAAAAGTCACTCTGACGACTGTTAATGTTTTCTCGTCTAATAACTCATGTTTTTCTAAGCTCAAGTATGTGCTTTGGGAAGTTCGTTATATATTTCTGGAAAATTAGTTAACCGTCTTCTAATCTTGTCCTAATTTTTCATTTTTAACATCGATAAGCGTGGAAAAGCTTATCTGAAGACGTTTGAAATTGTTCATTTATGTAAAAAAATATAGAAGGATCCTAAATTATTCCAAAGTCTTAATAAAAGTCCCTTAACTACAAGGAATGTTAATGTTATCTCTTCTGATAATTTACGGAAATGGGTTTTTCTGTGCTAGACATGTTTATTTAGGAATTCTGCGACATAGTTTTGAAATTTTTATCTAATTCCTTTCTCATCTAAACATTTCCAAATATTGTTATTGTTTTTGCCCTTCTAAGTCAGATTCACGCTTATGGGAACCAGTGCATCTTTGTCAGTTTATCCATACTATACCATGCCTAAAGGACCGTAATCTATATCTCGCATCCTTATCTAACGAAAACTATTGGAATTATTATAGTATTGTAGAAATATTTTCCTAGGTTTAGGTCATTTCGCTGATAAGTTCTGACTGCGTATGGAAACAAGGACCCATACCGAAGTCGAATGCGTTAGGGACTTTGCTGTTGGAGAGCTCCAGTTAGCATTATGTAATTCCTTAATGCATGATATTGAGGTGAAATTTATCTGCTAACGGGAGAATAATTTACTATTGTGCTTAGGTTGTTATCAACTGAGTAAAATTAAAGGTTCAATTTATTTACTTTTTTACGAATTCAGCTTAAGAGAGGCACAAGCTCATGATAGCAAGTACACGATATTTAATGAAAATTCTTGCTCAAACTTCATGCAATACTGATTTGTAGGCGTTGCTAAGAGGAACTTCGCTGCATATTGTTGGGAATGCTTTAAAGCAATACTTCAAAAACGTAATGAAGATCGAGTATCAAGTGTCAAAGATAGCGACTCACTGTCAAAGCATTCGGTTGATATACAAAGGTGGTGCGTAAAATGGCAACTAAATCTTAATGTAAATAAAGGCTCTGTAGTAAATTCCGTCGTAAGGAAACAATTGCGTCAGAACCACCCGCACAAATTATTGGAACGAATTTGAACGTAGTCGACTTCGTTGAATATCTTGGAATTACCTTTACCAATAGTTTAAAATGGATCACACGTATTCGAAAATTATGCGATAAAGCGACTAAAAAGCTCGGTTTTACAAAGCGTGTTATAGGTAGTTGCGATGAAAAAGTTAGAGAGGGATGCTATTGCACGCTGTTAAGCACCATCTATGGTGTATATATAGCATGGCAGAAGTATATGGGACCCAGCGGATGTAACGAATGCTTACGAACTTGAGAAAGTACAGCGAAAGGCGATACAACTTGTTAAAAGGTGCTAAGATAGAAAAGCAAGCATTAAGAAAATACTTTCAGACTCAGTCTAGGAATCATTGAAAGAAAGGAGATTTAGCTGCGATTCCTTGATTTAGCCAGATAAATTGTATCTACGGAAGATGTAATCGGTACTATGCGACCCCCTTCTGCTACTTCGGCCGATCCGAGCGTAAAATGCGAGAAATAGATGCAAGGACTATATATCTATAAATGGCACTCTCTTGTCCTGGGATTGAGAAATCGGTCCCGAAGGCGGATGAACCATTTGGCGATGGTCAACGGCATAGATGGCAGAAGGAAATGGGAAACCACTGCTGTAAAGATCGGAAAGGATATCCCTAGTAACGACAGTATGATTTGAGAAAATGCGGGCTTCAGTAATTTCATCCGGAGGTAAAAAGACCCCCCATTCGGATCTCCGGGAGGGGGCCACTGAAAACCGTATTTTTAACAAACGAGAGAAAGGTGATGAACTGAGAATAGGAAGTTGGAATGTTAGAACTCTTCTTCAGTGTGGTAAATATGAGAATTTAAAAATGGAAATGAAATGGAAGAAACTGGACGTGCTAGGAGTTTCTGAAGTGAGATGGTCTCAACCAGGAGACTTGTAGAGTGGAAATTTTAGATTCATTCACAGCGGAACTTGTAAAGATAGACCAGGAATTGGAGGAGTAGGAATAATGCTGAATGAGAAGATGGGACGCAGAGTAACGGGATATGTGCAATACAGTGAGAGGATTTTACTAGTGAAGATAGAAACAAAACCAAAGAACACTGTTATCATACAGGTGTACACGCCGACATCAAATCAGACAGATGAAGAGGTGGAGGCAATCTATGAAGGCTTGGAGGAACTTATGCGTGGGGTCAAGGGAGAGGAAAATTTGCTGATAATGGGAGACTGGAATGCGGTGGTGTGGGAAAAATCAGAAGATGGAATTGTAGGGGGATTTGGGCTTGGTAAAAGGAATGAGAGAGGAGATAGGCTTGTCGAGTTCTGCTCGGCGCACAGTCTCGTTGTGACCAACACCTTGTTTAAGCATCATCCTCGCAGGCGCTACACCTGGAAGACTCCTGGTGAATCAAGGAGATTACAAATAGATTTCATACTAGTCAAAAAGTTGTATAAGAACCAGGTAAAGGACAGTTTCAGCTATACTAGTCCAGATATAGATAGTGATCATAACCTAGTGATGGCGAAATGTAATTTGAAAATCAAGAGATTAAAGAGAAAGGATACAAGGAAACGGCAACTTGGCAAACTTAAGAATGTAGATGTTGTGGCAGAATATAGAGAAAGAACAAATTGTTCTCTAAATTTTGCAGGAAAGGATGATGTCAACAGGAAGTTGAATATGGTGAAAGAGAAACTTTTATCGATAGCAGAGGATGTTGTTGGAAGGAAAACCACAGATAATAGAAAAGAATGGATAACACCGTATAGAGAAATAATAGAGAAAATAAACATAAAAAGTGAGTTGAAGGGTTCAACCAAGCACGAGAACATTCTAAAGTACAAGAAACTTAGAAATGAGATAACTAGAGATTGCTAGAATAATAAGGAGGAGGGATACGTGAATTGGACATCTACTATGGCATGAGGGATTGGTGAAGACCATAATTGAAGGAATGGTGGAAGGCAAGAATTATAGAGGAAGACCAAGATTAGAGTATATGAAACAGATAATGGAGAACATGAAATGTAAAAACTATTTGGAATTGAAGAGGATGGCAGAGGACAGAGAAAGGTGGAAGACTGTCGCCAACCAATCCTGAGGGATTGAAAACCAAAGAAGAAGATGCAAGGACAAGTCGTTCTAGGGATTCATTCTTTCCGCGAATGATACGCGATAACAATAAAGTAAGAGGTCCTTCGAAGCCTTGGTGTTAACACCCCCTGCCACACGCAAAAAGGCGCCTTGCAATGTATATAGGAGTATGTAGATGTATTCTTTTACTACTGGATAGCTACAACGTTAAGGTATTTACAAATATTTTCATCTATCTCTGTGAAAGAATAACTAGTATCACATAACTATGTTCTGTGGATGAATCTAACCTATCTTTTCAGAATGTTAGTTATTCACGTTTCTTATTCTACAACTTTTATCTGTGTGAGCAAAGTTTATTTGAGCAATCCTATCCTAAATACTAAACATGTTTTAGAGCTAGATTGGAAAAAGAACTGTATTTCTTAAGCACTTTTCATTACCTTCTTTCCATTACACTTCCCTATCTATCTAGCCCCTTCTCCACCTTTAATGTCCTGATGTATTACCAAGTCTTACTCCTGGGCTTGTTGCACCGAGGTCCTTCCTGCTTTTCCTTGTATTCAGCCGATGATGGNGAGCGCATTTTCAGAAATTCATTTCGCGTACTTAGCGAAAGAAAGAAAGTTGAAATTTACGGAATCGTTAGAAAATGATTTTATCTTTCGTTTCTCGTAAGTGCCTTATACCTAATGGCCCCAGGTTTGATGCTAGGTAAATTCTTAGTGCAACACTTTCAAGAAATCATTTGGGGTATTTCTAGATAAGATAGAACGTTTAAATTCACGTCAGCGAAAGAAAGCAAACACCTCTGTAGTATACCTAGAGGTTTTTACCCCGAGGGTCCTTAGTTCGATGCTAGGACAGTTTTTCTCTCTGAAGTTCATGAATTCATTTAGGGTATTTTCCGTTAAGATAGAAACATGCAATTCACGGTGTTTTTAGAATAGATGATTTTCTATCGTATGCCGTAAAGCTTTTTGCCCTAAAGGTACAGGTTCGATCCCAGGACCATTCGAATGACCGAATTTTCAAATATTCGTAACGGTATTTCCCGTTCAGGTAGAAGGTTGAAATTCGCTACATCTATAGGAGATAGGGATTTCTATCGTATGCTGTAAGAATATTTGTCCTAATGGACCCAGGTTCGATGCTAGGACATTTCGTATGCACGTATTATGTATAATTCGTTTAGGTTATTGTAGTTGGTGAATGGAAATCGGTGTATGGCAGGTGTACTTTTGCAGGAGGTGTACAAAGCCTTAGTTACTCTATCTTACATTAAGCTTGCAGTATGCAAGCAACTTTTACTCGTCTCTTTATATAGACGCTTCTCCGGATATATATATACATATAGGATACTAAAGGCGAGGCAGAAGGAAGTGCCTCACGGAGCCGCCGATTTTTTTGCCGTAAAGTCCCGGGTTTGGACATCTAGGAAAAAAGCGGACATCCACCCTAGGCATCATGGGTTCGATTCTAGGAGGCCCCAAAAACGGCCATTTTCCCATAAGAATGCATTGGACGGGTTTTCTTACATTATTCGGAAATTTTTTTCAGGTACTTCCCGTAAAGCTAGGGAATTGAAATTTTAACGGCAAGTGCAGGAGGTGATTTTCTTCCGCGTACTGAAAAGACCGCTCCCAAAATGATCGTAGGTTCGACGCTAGGTCGATGTAAAACATTCAAAACACTTAATTCCCAGGGACCAGGGAAATTAAAGGTATTTAATTGCTTATCTGAAGCAGATTACACATCTGGCCCGCAAATTTATCGCGGTTTCCCAGAGATATCTATGGGATGGGTGAAAAGCGTTTCCTTTTGACGTAAACAGATTGTCATTTTTTTCTAAAGCAGCCGACGAGTTCCGATGCGCATTTTTAATTTGGCGCACTTTTTGAAATGAATTATTCTTGAAACTATAGGAATAGTAAAAAGCGAAAAAATTCGTTTACCGTATTTAGCATAAGAATGGAACGTTGAAATTTACGGAATCGTTAGAAAATGTTTTTACCTTCTGTTTGCCGCAAGAGCTTTATCCCCAATAGCCCCAGGTTCGATGCTAGGTAAATTCTTAGTGCAAAAGATTCATGAAATCATTAAGGGTATATCTAGGTAAATAGAACGTTGAAATTCACGTCATCGATAGAGAATATACACATCTATTGTATACTTTAAGCTTTTTACTGTGGGGATCCTGAGTTCGATGCTAGGGCAATTTATATGACCGAAGTTCACGAATTCATTTAGGGTATTTGGCGTTAAGATAGAAAAGTGTAATTCACGCTGTTGTTAGAATTGATCAATATCTATCTTATGCATTAAAGTTTTTTGCCCTGTGTGCCCAGGTTCGATGCTAGGACCGTTCGTATATCATACTTTTCAAAAATTCGTTATGGTATTTCCTGGTCAGGTAGAAGGTTGAAATTCGCAACATCGATGGAAGATATGGATTTATATCGTATGCCGTTAGGGTATTTATCCTAATGGAGCCAGGTTCGATGATAGGACAAATCGTATGGACGTCTTTTGCATAATTCGTTTAGGGTATTGTAGTTGGTGGATGGAAGTCCGTTTATAGCAGGCGGAGTGTTGCAGGTGGTGTGTAATGCCTTAGTTAATCTATCTTACATTAAGCTTGCTGTAGGCAAGCAACTTTTACTCGTATATATATATAGATATAGATATACATATAGCATACTAAAGGTGAGGCAGAAGGAAGTGCCTTACGGATTCGCCGATTTTTTTGCCGTCAAGTCCCGGGTTTGGACATCTAGGAAAAAAGCAGACTTCCATTCTACGTATCATAGATTCGATTCTAGGGGGTCCCAAAAACGGCCACTTTCCCATAAGAATGCATTGAGCGCATTTTCAAAAATTCATTTAGCGTACTTAGCGTGAAGATACAACGTTGAAATTTACGGAATCGTTAGAAAATTTTCTTATCTTCCGTATGCCGCAAAAGGTTTATCCCTGATGGCCCCACGTTCGATGCTAGGTAAATTCTTAGTGCAAAACGTTCAAGAAATCATTTCGGTTACTTCCATGTAAGATAGAACTTTTAAATTCACGTCGTCGATAAAGAGCAAAAACCTCTATAGCATACCAAGAGGTTTTTACCCTGAGGGTCCTTAGTTCGATGCTAGGGCAGTTTTTCATTCTGACGTTCATGAATTATTTTAGGGTGTTTTCCGTTAAGATAGAAACTTGCAATTCACGGTATTGTTAGAATAAATTATATTCTATCGTATACCGTAAAGCGTTTTGACCTAAAGGCCCAGGTTCGATTCCAGGACCATTCGAATGACAGAATTTTCAAAAATTTGTTACGGGATTTCCCGGTCAGGTAGAAGGTTGAATTTCGCCAAATTTCTATAGAAAATAGTGATTTTTATCGTATGCCATAATGGTATTTGTCCTAATAGACCCAGGTTCGATGCTAGGACAAATCGTGTACAAAGAGACGAGTAAAAGTTGGTTGCATATTGCAAGCTTAATGTATGATACATTAACTAAGGCATTGTACACCTCCTGCAACACTCCGACATCCATACACCGAGTTCCATGCACCAACAACAATAACGTTAACGAATTATTCAAAATACGTCCATACGATTTGTCCTAGCATCGAACCTGGGTCCATTAGGACAAATATCCTTACGGCATACGATAGAACTTCCTATCTTTTTCGTAAGTATAGACGCGCGAAAGACTTGGAAAGTTTTAAAAACTTTAAGAATCTCCGAAATAGAGTAAAACAGTTAATTCGAAACTCAAAAATTAAATTCGCTCACTCCAAATAGATGCTAAAACGAATCGATACAAGAACTAATTTTTTCCGCGAACGATACGCGAAAGTAATAGATTAGCGAAGTAAATTCATGGTGCTTGCACCCCGTGCCACACACCGAAAGGCGGACTGCAGGGTACTAATGTAGATGTAGAATGATTCCAAAGTTATAGTTTACTACACCACTTAATAAAAGTCACTCTACTCTGACGACTGTTAATGTTTTCTCGTTTAATAATTCATTGAGGCGTGTTTTTCTAAGCTCAACTAAGTGATTTGGGAAATCTGATATATATTTCTGGAAAATTAAATAACGTCCTCTAATCTGCTCCTAATGTTTGATTTGTAACATCGATAAGCATGGAAAAGTCTCTCTAAAGACCTTTGAATATTCACGTAAAAAAATATAGAAGGATCCTTAATGATTCCTATGTTATTATATAAGTCCCTGTACTCTGAGGACTGTTAATGTTATATCTTCTAATATTTAAGGGAAATGGGTTTTCCTATGCTAGACATGTTTGTGTTCTGTTTTTTGAATTCTGTGACATAGTTTTGAAATTTTTACTTAACTCCTTTCTCATCTACACATTTCCAAATATTGTTATTGTTTTTGCCTTCCTAAGTTAGATTTAGTTGACATACAAAGGTTGTGCGTAAATTGGCAGTAAATCTTAATGTAAATAAATGCTCTGTAGAAAATTCTGTCGTAAGGAAACAATTTTGTCAGAAACAGCCGTAAAAATTATTGGAACGAATTTAAATGTGGTCGATTCCATTGAATATCTTGGAATTACCAATAATTTAAACTGGATCACATTTATTCGAAAATTATGCGGTAAAGCAACTAAAAAGCTCGGTTTTATAAAGCGTGTTGTAGGTAGTTGCGATGAAAAAGTTTGTGAGGGATGCTATTACACGCGGTTTAGGCACCATCTGGAATATATGGCAATACAGCAAGTATATGGGACCCAGTGGATGTAACAAATGCTCGCGAACGTACAGTTCGCGAGCATTTGCCAGTTGAGAAAGTACAGCGCAAGGTGATAAAATTTGTTAAAAGGTGCTAGGATAGAAAAGCAAGCGTTACAAAAATACTTTCAGACGCAGGCTAGGAATTATTGAAAGAAAGGATTTTGCTGCGATTCCTTGATTTAGCCTGATAAATTGTATTTGCAGAAGATGTGATTCGAACTATGTGAGCCCCGTCAGGTACTTTGGCCGATCCGAGCGTAAAATATGACAAACAGATGCAAGGACAAGTCGTTTTAGGATTCATTCTTTAAGAACAGTTATTTATAGAAAGATTGCCTCAGTTCTATGATAAATTAGATTTAATTATAGATTAAGACTCACACGTAATAACGAGGAAAGAATCAAAGTACCTGCAGAGGGATGTCTCCATCAGGAGTTTTCAGGAGAAGATCACAAGTCTCTATACTCTACTGTAAAGGAAGGAATGCAATAAATTAGAATGGAACTTATTCTTATAACATAAATAATTATTGCCTTGCATCTTGTTTTGTAATAGTAATTAAAAATTAGCTTTTTAAAGAAAGCTCCAATGCATAGTTAATTTAATTCTTATAAATCTATGGGAAAATTTAGTTTTGAATGATTCACAAACTGATATGACACTAAATATAAATTCATATGCACTCTTATGATAAAGGCATAAATTCCTTCCAATGCATTAAATCGAAACAGGAAGCATAAAGACCTCTCGAGAGTTCAGACTCAGACTTCAGACAGAACTTACTGTCTGTAAATATACAATTATCAATTACATCATTAAATACTTGTATGGAAAGTAAACTTGAGATGAGGTATGATTGAGGGACTTGTACAAGGAATTATCTCCACTGAGATTAAGCTTAAGTACCATTTCTTATTTAATTTAAAAGCCTTAGCCTCATTATGTACGGTTTATTAATTGCAATAGAAAATTAAGAGGAATGAACTTAAATGTAAATAGAAAAGTCTTTGTGTACTCATAATGTGTACATCAGTCAGTAGGTCCCGAGTCAGTATTCACCTGCAAATAAAGAAAACAATATAAATTTTGGAGAATATCATTCACATTTACATTTGAATCTCGCAAATTGCTACACTCCGTATTGCAAGTGTGAAAAAATCGAACCTAATAATAAGCTGCCTGACTGGTATTCCTAATACCAACAGCAAAAAGGGATTAGTAATAGCTATCCATTCTAGCTAAAACCTTGCGAAATTTCTTGCAGGTCTGGTTTCAGAAATCGCCCAGTACAGGAATCTTGATGTCGCGTATTTTTTCCTAAAAATCAGTGCTTGAAAATTTCTGGAAAAAGTGTGCCTCGGTTCTTCCATTCGTATGAGATTGCCAGCTGATGGTTTTGATCACCTCTGATAAAACGCTATCGAAACTATAATCTGCCTTAACGAAACGAACCGCTCTGCGTTGTATCCCTCGAACTCGAAGATCGGACCCTTCTCGTGTGGATTTCACGCTGAGCAACAATGCTCAAGTAGTGGACGAACGAGCGAGAAATAAGCCACTTCTTTAACACTCGATTGACTGCCCCTAAGAACGCATAGCTAAATACCCATAGCCTTCTCAGTCCTATCAGCAGTCCCAAATACTTCCTCAATGCACATTTTAAACAATCAATTACTTCTGAAAGGAGTCCTAAATATTTATAGCGTAAGGAGGAACCAGCGAGAAATAAGCTACTTGTTAGAAACTCTACCAACTACTCCTAAATACGCTTAGTCATCAAAGTCTTATCTGCTGACCATACTACATCTTGAATGTGCATTTTAAACGATATGATAGAACTAAAATGAATTAATGAAAATGTATACTAACTCACGAGTTCTAAGTTTATGTCACCAATAAGAAAGCGTGGGTCTGTCGTTTACTACAAAGTGTCCTGTACCTCCATTGAAGAAAAGGTTTCGTAAGCAAAAATCCGGTAATGAGCTGGTAGTACGTAATATCGGTTAACCAAAATAAGGCAATGGCTGACTTCACTTCATAAGACGCGAAAAAGCAATTGCGAAAAGAAAAAATATATCAATTGTCGGTATTAATAGAAATTTAATGCTTACATTTCATTCTACTAGGTGAGAAGGCAAAATAAATTTCAATTCGTAGTAGTGAAAGGCTTAAGGAAATGACAGCCCTGAACATCGAAAGCGAATGGGAAAGAATTGAAGGTCATCAAAGGCGCACATCTGATCTAAAGGAACAATTTGAGAAAGGTCTCTTCTGTGATAACAAATTTAAACAACGGAAAGGGAAAACAAAACATCGGTGAGCATGGAAAGAAACAAACACATGTAAATAAGTTTCACTGTCGTTTGACTCAGCTAAAGATTTCTAAAGGACTCACATAACTCTAATTCACATTGTGGTTGGACTAACAATTAAAAATATGTTGTAATCATCCAAAAAATGTGTCATATGCAGATTCAAAATAATAATTATCTGATAATTCCCCAATTTCTTATTAAAATCAAGAAAAGTAAGATAAAAGGCATTAGCACTACTTGAGTGAGGTGATAAATAATAATCCAAAGATATAAAATAATATTCGTGTATTCTAAATAAATAGATGTGGGATTAGCGTTCACTGAGTTTTTCTTGTGAGACAGTCCATTTGAAAAAGCAAAAGCAGAGCAGAGTATATTTAGATTTATTTTGTGCACAAATTAAATTACAAGCATTTGCAATGACACTTAAGGGTTAGTTCAGTTTTAAATCTTGTCTCCCTAAAGAACTGTATGATATAGTTGATGTGTTAATTAATAGTGCTTTAATTTAATCTAATATGTCAAAAGTAGCAGTTTAATCTACATAAATTGTTATGAAGATAACCTGCTTAAATATTTGATAAGGAACAACTGTTATTAAGTAACTGCGGTATGTTATCTTGATAACAACAACACTTTCGCAGCCATTGGCTTTTGGGAAAGAATTCCTACTTTACAGTGAACAAATTTATGTACTAATTGCATGAAAACACTGATAAAACAATAGAAAAGCTAAATGCATAAAATACGAATCCTGCATTAAATATGAACACCTAAACAAAGGAAGAATCTAATAAAATATCCACAGTCATTACAATTAAATGAATTTACATGAGTCGAAGTACTGATCCAATACGTGTACCTTTCCCTTAATTTTCTTGATAAGAAGATTCTATATTAAAACAAAGTCTTTATAAAAAATTGAAAACCTCATTGAATCTAAAGTTTGGATGACGATATCTTAATTAATCGGAAATATTTCTCACGATTTAATTCAAGCCGATAGGGTACCATACATGTTATCAACATCCATAAAATAAGGACATGAATATAAAATCATTAAGAAGAAATCTGAACAAAACTTCTCCTTACCTTGAGTTCGACTTTCACTCGACCAATGACCTCTGGACGTCCATTTGCTTATCAAAAAACAAGAGAATCATACGCCTCAGTATACATATTTAATAAATAAGACATGAAGTAAATTTTCACGAGAAGTAATTAATAGTACAACCACGAGTCCAATATCGAAGTCATACCATTGTGTGTATGTGTGTATTAGCGATAATGCTCATGCGTCAAAAAAAAGGTAAAAATACATTCTTCCACTCCGTAAATTTCTACGTTGTATCTTAATGCAAAATACGCTAAATCAATATTTGAAAATGCGCTCAATGCGTTTAAACGAGAAAAGTACCATTTTTGGGGCCTCCTATAATGGAATCGTCGAAAGCTTTAGAAATAAATTACAATCTATTTACGTCAAAAGGGAACGCTTATCACGCATCCCGTAGGAAACCCGTTGAAAAGGGCGGTATCTCTGGGAGAATGCAATGTCGTGCAGACCAGATGTGTAATCTGCTTCAGATAAGCAATTAAATACCTTTAATTTCCCTGGTCCCTGGGAATTAAGTCCTTTGAATGATTTACATCGACCTAGCGTCAAACCTACGATAATTTTGGGAGCGGTCTTTTCAGTACGCGAAAGAGAATCACTACCTGCACTTGCAGTTAACATTTCAATTCCCTAGCTTTACGGGAAGTACCCGAAAAAAATTTCCAAACAATGTAGGAAAACCCGTCCAATGCATTCTAAGGGGAAAATAGCCGTATTTGGGGCCTCCTAGAATCGAACCCATGATGCCTAGGGTGGATGTCCGCTTCTTTCCTAGGTGTCCAAACCTAGGGCTTTACGGCAAAACAATCGCCGGCTCAGTGAGGCAATTCCTGCTGCCTCATTTTTAGTATTCTATATGTATATATATTCGGAGAAGCGTCTAGATATAGAGTAATACATATATATATATATCTTTATATAGACGCTTCTCCGGATATATATATATATATATATATATATATACGAGTAAAAGTTGCTTGCATACTGCAAGCTTAATGTAAGATAGATTAACTAAGGCATTACACACTACCTGCAACACTCCGCCTTCCATACACCGAGTTCCATGCACCAACTACAATAACCTAAACGAATTATTCATAATACGTGCATACGAAATGTCCTAGCATCGAACCTGGGTCTATGAGGACAAATATTCTTACAGCATACCATAGAAATCCCTATCTTCTATAGATGTAGCGAATTTCAACCTTCTACCTGACCGGGAAATCCCGTAACGAATTTTTGAAAATTCGGTCATTCGAATGGTCCTGGGATCGAACCTGGGCCTTTAGGGCAAAAAGCTTTACGGCATACGATAGAATATCATCTATTCTAACAACACCGTGAATTGCAAGTTTCTATCTTAACGGAAAATACCCTAAATGAATTCATGAACTTCAGACAGAAAAACTGCCCTAGCATCGAACTAAGGACCCTCAGGGTAAAAACCTCTTGGTATACTATAGAGGTTTTTGCTCTCTATCGATTACGTGAATTTGAACGTTCTATCTTACATGGAAGTAACCGAAATGATTTCTTGAAAGTTTTGCACTAAGAATTTACCTAGCATCGAACCTGGAGCCATCAGGGATAAATCTTTTGCGGCAAACGGAAGATAAAATCATTTTCTAACGATTCCGTAAATTTCAACGTTCTATCTTTACGCTAAGTACGCGAAATGAATTTTTGAAAATGCGCTCAATGCATTCTTATGGGAAAGTGGCCGTTTTTGGGGCCCCCTAGAATCGAACCCATGATGCGTAGAATGGAAGTCCGCTTTTTTCCTAGATGTCCAAACCCGGGACTTTACGGCAAAAAAATCGACGGCTCCGTGAGGCACTTCCTTCTGCATCGCCTTTAGTATCCTATATGTATATATATCTATCTATATATATATACGAGTAAAAGTAGCTTGCATACTGCAAGCTTAATGTTAGACAGTTTAACTAAGGCATTGTACACCTCCTGCAACACTCCGCCTTCCATACACCGAGTTCCATGCACCAACTATAATAACCTAAACGAATTATTCATGTTACGTTCATACGAAATGTCCTAGCATCGAATCTGGGTCTATTAGGACAAATATTCTTTCGGCATATGATAGAAATCTCTATCTTCTATAGATGTAGCGAATTTTAACCTTCTACATGACCGGGAAGTCCCGTAACGAATTTTTGAAAATTCGGTAATTCCAATTGTCCTGGTTTCGAACCTGAGCGTTAAGGGCAAAAAGCTTTATAGCATACGATAGACNTAGATAACCCCATCTACTATAGATGTAGCGAATTTCAACCTTCACCTGACCGGGAAATGCCGTTACGAATTTTTGAAAATTCTGTCATTCGAATGATCCTAGGATCGAACCTGGGCATTTAGGGCAAACATCTTTACGGCATACGATAGAATATCATCTATTCTAACAACACCGTGAATTGCATGTTTCTATCTTAACAGAAAATACCCTAAATGAATTCATGAACATCAGACTGAAAAACTGCCCTAGCATCTAACTAAGGACTCTCATGTGTAAAAACCTGTAGGTGAACTATACTAAAGGCGAGGCAGAAGGAAGTGACTCACGGGGCCGCCGTATTTTTTGCCGTAAAATCCCGGGTATGGACATCTAGGAAAAAAGCGGACTTCCATTCTAGGCATTATGGGTTCGATTCTAGGAGGCCCCAAAAACGATTTTTTTCCATCCAACGAACCATTTTCCCATAATAATGCATTGGACGAGTTTTCTTACATTATTCGGAATTTTTTTTCAGGTACATCCCGTAAAGCAAGGGAATTGAAATTTTAACGGCAAGTGCAGGAGGTGATTTTCTTCCGCGTACTGAAAAGACCGCTCCCAAAATGATCGTAGGTTCGACGCTAGGTCGATGTAAAACATTCAAAACACTTAATTCCCAGGGACCAGGGCAATTAAAGGTATTTAATTGCTTATCTGAAGCAGATTACACATCTGGTCCGCAAATTTATCGCGGTTTCCCAGAGATATCTATGGGATGGGTGAAAAGCGTTTCCTTTTGACGTAAACAGATTGTCATCTTATTCTAAAGCAGCCGACGGCACAGTTCCGATGCGCATTTTTAATTTGGCGCACTTTTTGAAATGAATTATTCTTGAAACTATAGGAATAGTAAAAAGCGAAAAAATTCGTTTACCGTATTTAGCATAAGGATGGAACGTTGAAATTTACGGAATCGTTAGAAAATGTTTTTACCTTCTGTTTGCCGCAAGAGCTTTATCCCCAATAGCCCCAGGTTCGATGCTAGGTAAATTCTTAGTGCGAAAGATTCAAGAAATCATTAAGGGTATATCTAGGTAAAATAGAACGTTGAAATTCACGTCATCGATAGAGAATATACACGTCTATAGTATACCTTAAGGTTTTTACCGTGGGGATCCTTAGTTCGATGCTAGGGCAATTTATATGACCTTAGTTCACGAAATCATTTAGGGTATTTGGCGTTAAGATAGAAAGACGTTATTCACGATTTTGTTAGTATAGATAAATGTCTATTGTATGCAATAAAGATTTTTGCCCTGTGGGCCAAGGTTCAATGCTAGGACAAACCGTATGAACGTATTTTGAATAATTCGTTTAGGGTATTGTAGTTGGTGGATGGCAGTCAGTTTATAGCAGGTGGAGTGTAGCAGGAGGTGGGTGTACAATGCCTTAGTTAATCTCTCTTACATTAAGCTTGCAGTATGCAAGCTACTTTCTCTCGTATATATATACGAGTAAAAGTTGCTTGCATACTGCAAGCTTAATGTAAGATAGATTAACAAAGGCATTACACACAAACTGCAAAACTCCGCCTTCCATACACCGAGGGCCATCCACAAACAACATTGCCCTAAGCGAATCATTGGAAATACGTCCTTAACGATTGTCCTAGCATCGAAATTGGGACAATTAGCCCAAATACTCTTACGGTAGATAATAGAAGTCCCTACCTTCTATATATGTAGCAAATTTCAACCATCTACCTGATCGGAAAATCCCGTAACGTATTTTTGAAAATTTGGGTATTAGAATGGTCCTTGGATAGAACCTGTGCCACTAAGGCAAAGACCTTTACGGCAAACGATACACAATCATCCATTCTAACAACACCGTAAATTGCAAGTTTCTATCTTAACGGAAAATACCCTAAATGAATTCATGAACTTCAGATAGAAAAACNGAATGGTCCTTGGATAGAACCTGTGCCACTAAGGCAAAGACCTTTACGGCAAACGATACACAATCATCCATTCTAACAACACCGTAAATTGCAAGTTTCTATCTTAACGGAAAATATGTTCTATCTTACATGGAAGTAACCGAAATGATTTCCTGAAAGTTTTGCACTAAGAATTTACCTAGCATCGAACCAGGGGTCATAAGGATAAATCTTTTTCGGCAAACGGAAGATAGAACCATTTTCTAACGAATCCGTAAATTTCACTGTTCTATCTTTACGCTAAGTACGCGAAATGAATTTTTGAAAATACGCTCAATGCATTCTTATGGGAAAGTTGCCGTTTTTGTGGCCCCTTAGAATCGAACCCATGATGCGTAGAATGAAAGTCCGTTTTTTTCTAGATGTCCAAACCCGGGACTTTACGGAAAAAAATCCGCCGGCCCCGTGAGGCACCTCTTTCTACCTCGCCTTTAGTATCCTATACGTATATGTATCTATCTATATATATATACGAGTAAAAGTAGCTTGCATACTGCAAGCTTAATGTTAGACAGTTTAACTAAGGCATTGTACACCTCCTGCAACACTCCACCTGCTATAAACGGACTGCCATCCACCAACTACAAAACCTAAACGAATTATTCAAAATACGTACATTACCTATACATAGCTGTATTATCGCAAACCAAACATTCTATTTGAAAAACTAAGGAATACTATCATACTTAAAACCTGAACATTGAGAAAACTAAGCATTACTATCGCAATTCAAGCATACTTATGGGAAAACGAAGTACTGTAGTTAACTGTAAGAACTGTAGTTAACTATAAAAAATATAGTATACTCTTCAGAAAATAAGCAGTCGTATCGCAATTCAATCTAACTATTAGGAAAACTGAGGAATACTATCATAATTAAAGCATTCACTTAGGAAATCTAAGCACTCCTATCGCAATTAAATTTATTTCATGGCATTCATATTTCAAGCTCTCTTTTAGTTAAAACTTTTCTATCATAATTCAAGCTGATTCCTCTCATATATTTTCAATATTTTAATAGTTAAAGCTAACTCTTCCGATAAGTAAGCTGTCTCATTATAATTTAAGCTTGTTCTTCCGAAAACTTAGCAGTCCTTTCATAATTCTAGCTTACTATCCGGTAAACGAAGCCGTCCTTTTAAGATTCAAATGAACTTATTGTTAAAGTAAGAGGTCCTATTATAGGTGTATTGCTTTTTTAGATAAATTTGTGGTCCTATTTTAATTCAAATGTACTTTAGAATACTGGAAGTGGTCTTATAATAATTCAAGCTTACCCTTCACTAAACTAAACGGTCATTTCATTATTTAAATTTACGTTTCATGAGTCAAGCGGTCATATCATAATTGATGTTTACTCTTCAGAAAACAAAGAGGTCCTATAATAGGTCAACCTACCATTTCATAAAATTAAGCGTTCCTATGNCTATCGAATTTCAACCTTAATTTAGGGAAAACTAAAAATTTTCATCATTATAAAGACATTCTTTAATTCAACTAATCGGACCTATCGAATTTCAACCATTCTTTTAAGAGAACTAAGAATTTCTATCATTGTAATATAATATGTTTAAGGAACGTAAGCGGACCCATCGTATTTCAAGTTTACTATTCGGAGAACTAAGAATATCTATCATTATAACAGAATATTTTCAAGAAAACTCAGCGGACCTATCTACTTTGAAGTTTACTATTGGGAAAAGTAACGACTTCTATAATATAACACTATTTATTTTATTGAACTAGGCGGACCTATCGTATTTAAGCTTACTGTAGGAGAACTAAACATTTCTATCTTTATAACAGCACATTTACAAGGATACTCAGTGGACCTATCGAATTTTATGTGTATTTTTGGAAAATCTAACAAATTCTATCATTATAACAACATTTGTTTTATTAAACTAAAACTATTTCGATTATAAGATTGGCAAAACGAAGAATATCTATCATTAAATCAGCATATTCTTAAGATAACATAGCGGACCTTTCGTATTTCAAACGAATGATTGGGAAAACTAAGATTTTCTATTGTTATATCAGCATATTCTTTAGCAAAATTAGCGGTCCTATCATATTTCCAATTAACGTTTGGGTAGACTAAGAATTTCTGTCATCATAACAGCATATTCTTAAGTAATGTAAGCGGACCTATCGTATTTCATGCATACTATTGGGAAAACTAAGAATTTCAATCTTTATAACAGCACTTTCTTCATGATAATAAGGGGACCTCTAATATTCA
The DNA here is from genome assembly GCA_000376725.2 of Ladona fulva. Lineage (NCBI taxonomy): Eukaryota > Metazoa > Arthropoda > Insecta > Odonata > Libellulidae > Ladona > Ladona fulva. Next base: position 32,141 of record KZ309038.1, read on the forward strand.
AAGCTAACTTTTGCGAAACCAAGGATTTCTATGTTTATAACAGTATTCTTTTAAGGAAATTAAGTCAACCTACTGTCTTTTTCCGGTAAGCAAAGCGGGGCTTTAATTACCCTGGCTAATTTATGACAGAGGTATGCTTTTCTAAGTATTATTTTTGAATCTTACGCTTTAGAAATAAGGTATGCTATATAAATTGAAGCTTTTTTATATACATTAAGCAGTGCTATCACAAGTGAAGCTCTCTCTTGAGGAAACTAAGCGGACGTGTTATAAGTCAAGGTACCCTTTTATAAACCTGTGCGGTCCTGTCGTAAATCAAGCTTACCTACCTTGAAACTTAGCAGTCGTAAGTAGCAAAAAGTTGAAAAGCTTCCAAAATTATATTCTTTGAACTCGGACGGCTCGTCTATTTTATAGAGTAAGCAGTATCTATCATAAGGATGAAACATCTATGCGAAGGCATAAGTACATGAGATAGTGCAAGGGTAATCGCGAATAGTTGACAAAATTAAATAATTAAATGGCCACCTTTATGGCAATACTTTTTTGAGTCGTTACATAATTATAAATTTGAGTGTAGGTTTTGTAAACTAGATAAATATAGAGAAAAAGTATTTATGGATTGAGTGAAATGAAGGATTCGCAGAATTTCGGCATACTATACGGCGAACTAAATAAGAAGGGATGATACAGGGACAAGTCTTTATAAAACTACTTCTATTCTGAAAGAAAAGCCCATGTATTGTTTTTCACACCCCATACCACTTGCAGATTGCCCATCTCCCTGCAATTTTTCTCTTCTCTGTTATTGACGAAATTTCTATTCTTCAGTCGACTCCCGAGGTAGATTAGGAGAGGCAGGAGACAGCACCTATACGATACTGAATCCGCCTTGTTGCTGAATTTTCACGCTTTACAGATTTCTGAGAAAGACTCGCAGCTTCGAGAAGCTAGTTAGAAATGCATTGGGAATAATTAAGGCAATCATGTGAAACATTATGGAAATCTGAGAAGCTAAAAAAGTAACAAAACTTTTTCTCTAGATGCACGAAAGAGTGTCTAGCATTATGCAGTTGTACTCCGTGAAAAAAACTACCAGATCTCTTACAAATGAAAGCTATTTTAACTTCCTGATTAATTCTCGGCGAAGAACACTATTAATTCAAAATACTTTTTATATTGAATGACAGAAATGGAAAACGAATTGTGTTCTTTAAAGACTTTTTTTACCCTACATTCCCTTATAGTTTCTGAACTATCTATCCCTTTTTCTACCATTTAAGTTTACCTGAGCGATTCTATTCTAAATACTAAACATGTTTTACAAATAGATAAGGACTCATTCTTTCCGCGAACGTTATGCGATAACAATAAACCAAAGAGGTCACTCAAACTCTTGGTGTTTACACCCCCTGACACATGCAGAAAGGCGGCTTGCAGGGTATATACAACTATGCAGATGTATTCTTTTACTACTGGAGAGCTACAACATTAAGGTATTTACAAATATTTTTCTTTATCTCCGTGAAAGAAAAGCTAGCACCACATAACTGTGTTCTATGGAGTAATCTAACCTATCTTTTCAGAATGTTAATTACTCATCTAATTCTACAACTTTTTTCTGTGTGAGCAAAGTATATTTGAGCAATCCTATTCTAAATACTAAATATATTTTACAGATAGATCGGAACAAGAACTGTAGTTCTTAAGCACTTTCCATTACCTTCTTTCCATCACAGTTCCCTATCTATCTAGCCCCTTCTATACCTTTATTGTCTTGATGTATTACCAAATCTTACTACTGGACTTGTTGCATCGTGGTCCTCTGCTTTTCCTCGAATTCACCCGATGATGTAGGGAAGGGAGGGTTTGGAGGGATTACCTAAAGCCCTAAGAAGTGGACCCCCCCAGTCCCTTGTGACGTGCATTGAGGTTCATCCCTATTCATGCATAGGGAGCCCTCTGCCACAGGTCCTGGAGCAAGTTCCGACCTATAGAGGGAAAGAGCGACCAGCTGAGAAGTGAGAACTTAGTTACCTCACCGCTGGAGAAGAAGGTGAAAGAAAGGGCCCTGAAAGAGATGCCTGCCTCTATAGGCCTCCAACGAGGCTAAGGACGAGAGATGCATGACTTCAATCGCCCCCTATAGAGCAGGTGGTCAATACATAAAAATGCACTTCTTTCTAAGCTACAGCAACCAAATACTGCCTCCAATGCATTAAAATTTTCATTGGCAGAAAAGAACTACAACTTATTTAATGAAATTCAGGACTTACTGACCGAAAATGCATTGTCATAAAAGTTATTATTAATTGTCTCGAAAAATAAATATATTTAAGGCTGAATTGAAAAGTTCAAGAAGCTACTCGACTAACAGGCATATGTTAGAACGAAATTCAGCCAAAGGAAGAACAGTTATTTATAGAAAGATTGCCTCATTTCTATGATAAATTAGATTTAATTGAAGATTAAGACTCACACGTGATTTTTGAGTTACGAGGAAAGAATCAAAGTGCCTGCAGAGGGATGTCTCCATCAGGAGTTTTCAGAAGGAAATCAGAAGTACTCTGTACTATACTGTAAAGGAAGGAATGCAATAAATTAGAATGGAACTTATTCTTGTAGAATACAAAATAATTGCCTTGCATCTTGTTTTGTAATAGTAGTTTTAAATACCACAAATTAGCCTTTTAAAGTAAGCTTCGATGCATTGTTAATATGATGCAAATAAATCTGTGGCAAAATTAAGTTTTGAAAGATTTAAAAACTGATATGACACTAAGTTTACATTCATATGCACTCCTATGCTATAGCTACCATAAAATTCCTTCCTGTGCATTGAAATCGAAACTGGCAGCATAAAGACCTCTGAAGAATTCAGAACTTACTGGCTGTAAATATAAAATTATGAATTAGATAATTAAATACTTGTATGGAAGGTAAACTTCAGAAGAGGTATGACTTGAAAAAGGAATTATCTCCTCTGATATTCAGCTTAAGTTCCATTTCTTAATTATTATTTCAAAAGCCTTAGCCTAATTATGTATGGTTTATTAATTGCAATTGAAAATTAAGTGGAATGAACTTGAATGTAAATAGAAAAGTCTTTGTGTACTCATAAAGTGTACATCAGTCAGGAGGTCCAGAGACAGTATTCACCTGCAAATGAAGAGAAAAAATTAATTTAGGAGAATGTCATTCACATTTACATTTGTACCTCGCGAATTCCTACACTTCATATGGCAGGGAGTGTAAAAACACCGAACCTAATAATAAGCTACCTGATTAGCATTCCTAAACTTATCAGGAAAAAGAGAACATTAATAGCTCTTCGTTCTCGCTATAATCTCGTGAAGCATCATCGATGTATGTCAACGACCTTAGCAATAACATTAATAGTAAAGTTAGGATGTTGGCGAAAGACACTGTAATTTATAGGGAAATAGGAAGATCAGGAGATAGATTAACCCCTAAACCCCTAAACCTAAGGGTTATTTACATAAAATTATGAAATTTGCGATGATTGGCAATTACAGCTCAATAAAAATAAATGTTCAGTAATCAACTACATCCAAAGGAAAAATAATGCCAATGATTATTCGTACAGGCGCCGAGAAAAAACTTTCTCAACAGTAGAAACGGTGAAACACCTTGGAGTAACCCTCACCAATAACTTAACCTGGGGTACTCACATCCATAATGTATGTGGACAAGCACTTAAAAACTCAGTGAGTGTTAGGCAAATACTTCAGGATGCGGTATGGTAATCTTTAGAAGCTCAAGCGAAGGATAAATCCACTTAATAAATTTAGAGAAAGCACGTTCCCATATCACGTAGCTAACATAATGCATTTCTCATATTACGTGGGCCGTTCTGATACTTCTCTGATAACAAATCTAAAAAATGGAAAGGGAAAGCAAAACATCGATGGGCATTGAAAAGAAACAAACACATAAATAAATTTCACATTCGTTTGAATCAGCTAAAGATTTCTATAGGACTTACATAACTGTAGTTCACATTGTGCTTGGAGTAACAATTAAAAATATGGTGTGATCATCCAAACAAATGTGTCATATGCACATTCAAAATATTAATTATCTGATAATTCCCCAATTTCTTATTAATAGCAAGAAAAGGAAGATAAAAGGCATTAGAACTACTTGAGTGAGGTGATATAAAATAATCCAAAGATTTCAAATAATATTCATGTGTTCTAAATAAATAGATATGGGATTAGCGTTCACTGAGTTTTTCTTGTGAGATAGTTCATTTGAAAAAGCAAAAGCAGAGCTGCTATATATAAATATTTCTCAGGATTTAATTCTAGCAGTCCTCGATTGAGTATCATACATGTTATCAACGTCCATAAAATAAGGACATAAAAAAAATCATTACGAAGAAATCTGAACTTAAATTCTCCTTCCTTCGCTCGACAATTGTCCTCTGGACGTTCTTTCGTTTATAAAAAATCGAGCGATTCATACGCCTCAGCAATAACATCAACGAAGGGAATGACTCACTTCCCAAAAGCCTGGGAAAAAAACATTTTATATATATAAAACATCCAGTAAATTTGAAGGAGCAGTAATTTTATGTACAACCACGGGCATTACCGAATTTACACAGTTACATTTTCGAAGCGAGGAACGCAATATCTTTGGAAACAATATTCTCAATTATGAAATAAATTCAAACGGACTTCGTATTTTCCACACAATTTATTAACCGATCGGTTTCGGCCATCCAGCCTTCATCAGGTACTCTCAAAGAAATACTTCTTGAGTGTATCTGATGATGGTTGGATGGCCAAAACCGATCGGTCAATAAATTGTTTGGAAAATACGAAGTTCGTTTGAATTTATTTCATAATAGCGTTCCACCAAGTAAGGTCTCATCACATTGATTATAAAAATATTCTCGCTTTCTCTAGGGTATTGGATTTGGATAAATTACTCCTACTTTTGACATGATTCAATTTACGCTCAAGTAAACTGCAAATCTTTATGCAAAAATTACGAACCCTGCACTGAAGAAAATAAGAAGATCAACGCGGAAGAAGAACCATAAAAAAACTCACGTCAATTCCATTAAGTGCATTAAAAAATTCAAAACTACTGATTCAATAGCATTAATGTTACTGATTATAACGTTGTATATTAAACCACAGCCGTTATCAATGACTGAACACCTTGTTGAATACAATGTTACACTGACCGAAATTCTAATAAAACGGCAAAATTTCTTACGATATAAATTAAACCAGCGTCAATTGAGAATAACATATACTTTCTAAGTAAAAATAATTGCGATATATATCTAAGAATATGACAAAAAATGAAATGGATTCTCCTTATCTTTGGTCGACCTCCACTCGGCCATTGTCCTCTCGATGTCCTTCAACTTTTCCAGAATGTGAATGCGATGTTACTTAGGACGCCACGATTCTCTGGACAGCATGTAAATGCACTTATATGCTACAGTCACTATTAAATTCCTTCCAATGGTTTGANAATTGCGATATATATCTAAGAATATGACAAAAAATGAAATGGATTCTCCTTATCTTTGGTCGACCTCCACTCGGCCATTGTCCTCTCGATGTCCTTCAACTTTTCCAGAATGTGAATGCGATGTTACTTAGGACGCCATGATTCTCTGGACAGCATTCTAATTAAAAAGAAAAATTTCTTAAGATTAAATGTAAGCAATCGTCAATTGAGTATAATATGTTTTCTAAGTCAAAATATTAAAGATATATATCTAAATATAGGAAAAAAATTGAAATGTCCTTTTCTTTAGTCGACCTCCACTCCTCTCGACGTTCTTCCATTTTTATAGAATTTGAATGCGATGTTACTCCGGACAACTTTCTATCTCAAATTTAATATTTAAGATTGAATTTAAGCCATCGTCAATTGAGTATAACATAAGTTTTCTAAGTCATAATAATTAGGATATATAAATACGAGTAAAAGTTGCTTGCACACTGCAAGCATAATGTAAGATAAATTAACTAAGGAATTGTACATCACCTGCAACACTCCGCCTTCCATATACCGAGTTCCATGCACCAACTACAACACCCTATACGAATTATTCAAAATACGTGCATACGAATTATCCTAGCATCGAACCTGGGTCTATTAGGACAAAAATATTTGGGGAATACGATAGAATCTACATCTTCTATCGATACTGCGAATTTCAACATTCTACTTTACCGGCAAATATCCTAAAGAATTTTCGAAAATTCGGTCATACGAACGGTCTAGCATCGAACCTGGGACCAAAACTCTTTACGGCATACGATATTCATCTGTCTATTCTAACAACATCGTGAATTGAAACCTTCTCTCTTATTTCGAAATACCCTAAATGAATTCTTGAACTTCGGACATACGAATTGCCCTAGCATCGAACTAAGGATCCACAGAGCAACATCGTTTACGTGTGCAATAAATGTGTATATCCTCTATTGATTATGTCAACTTTAACGCTCTATCTAACCGAGAAATACAGTAAATGATTCCTTAAAAATTTGGCATTAAGAATTTACCTAGCATCGAACCTGGGGATATTAGGGATAAAGTTTTTAACGAAATTGGAAGATAAAATTACGTTCTAAGGACTCCATAAATTTGATTGTTTTACCTTAATTCAAAATATGCTAAGCGAATTTTTGAAAATCCGCTCAATGCATTTAAACAGGAAAAGTACCGTTTTTGGGGCCTCCTTGAATCGAACCCATGATGCCTAGGATGGATGTCGTCTTTTTTCCATAGTGTCAAAACCCGGGACTTTACGGAAAAAAATCGGCGGCTCTGTGAGGCAATTCCTTCTGCCTCATCTTTAGTATCCTATATACGTGTGTATGTATATATATCCTGAGAAGCGTCTATATAAAGAGAGATATATATATTTATTTATTTATTTCCCATTACAACCACAATGATCCATTTACTGGACAATTAAAGTCGTGGGTATGAATAATAACAACAGACAAACACACGGAAACCACCAACAGGAAAAATCCGAGTAGCCGGGACTCGAACCCTGGACCTTGGGGGTTGTAGTGTTAGCCGCAGCGATTATCATTAGTTGTCTTATTCTCAATTGAATTACAGTGCAGCATTACCGTCCCATTTTTATATTGAACGAATAGATCTACGTTTTCACATTTTTGGTTAGATACGTCCATGCTATATCTTCAAGTAATGACACTCTTTTCATTACCGAACAAGAACCCCTCCGCACCTTTTTCGTCAGTGAATCGGTAGTTTCATTTTCTGCGTTGTTTCCCAGACATCACAATAGTGCCGGACTCTAAACCCTCCCTTGTCTGAAACGGGGCCTTTGTTATTCCATCGCGTCGCTCTCGAAGCGTTAAGTTCAAGGACGGACGTAAGCGCCGACTAAACAAGCGAGAAAGAAAGCCTGCGAACCTCGCTTTGCAACGCTTTCGAGGGAAATGCTCGAGAATCACAAGGTCACGGTTCCGAATAAATCTCATTCAGACTCCCATAGTGGAATTTTTCCCTTCCGATCATCTCCGAATCGTATCGCTGAGACATTAGATCGCGCCTACGCCTTGAACCTGTGCTTTGCGTGCGGAATATTAAGGATGCGTCGTTCTTTTCCATACGTGGGGACAGGGTGTGATGGGAAGGCTGAGGAATTCGTTCCTGGTCAAGGGTATTGACGTCGTGCACCAGGGCGTCGAATTGTACCGTCCCGTTCGGTTTTACTTCGTCACGGGAGTTAATTCCATCAAAGAGACCGCCTGCTCACCGTGGATGGGGTCGCCGGATGTTGTGATCGAGTCATTTTCGAAAAACACCGTTCGGCTGATGGGATGATGGAACTGGTGCGTGATTTATATCGCCGGTTTTTTTATCAATCGGGAGAAACGGTTAAAAGACTTTAGGGAGTAAATGGGTGGAAGAAAGTGTGACAGTGGGCAGAATGGCTATTACGAAAGGATTCTGCAAAGAAAGCATTCCTTCAAGCACCAAAAGGTACCATTACGGTATTAGGGAAGGATAGGAGTCATACAAAGGTTTACACAAACACTTTTTGAGGTGAAATATTTTATGCTAAGATGTTCCATATTCTTTTATGTGCGATTGGTCTATCCGATGATAAATGGCTGTTATTCATCCCACAATTAGTCGCGGTAGCTCAGAATGGTATCTCCTTTCTCGCTAACCGTTGTGTTTCTGTGTTTTTCAATCATCTTCATACGGAGTAGCCACATTTACTGCTTTTGGAAAGAAATATCGTGACTATCGACTACTTTGAAAAAAGTTACGCCAGAAGTGGTGTCAGTTGTCAGTTTAGTGGCTTTATTTATTATTTATTTAAAGTTTATAATCCTTATATTCACGAACATTACTGATTCCCGAGAGATAACAGTCTCGTGTGGAGTTATCAATTAACGAAGGGAAATCGTATTTTTCAGTGTGGTTTTGTATCAAATAGGATCTAGTTTCCTGAGAAGTATTTTTTATTTTTCTTACCAAAGGAACGTCGTAATAAAAGTACTGAAAACTGGATTTAATTAATTGCATTAAT
>KZ309038.1:61645-147063 GCA_000376725.2 Ladona fulva
ACTATTGTCTAGAGAAACATGGTGTCCAGAGTAACATCGTAATACCATTCTGGAATATCGGAAGGATTTGGAGAGGACAATGGTTGGGTAGGTTGAGTAAAGGTAAGGAGAATTCATATCAATTTCCTTGTTATATCTTTATAAATATCCTAACTTTTTAAGAGTTCATTACAATTTCATCGGAATATAGTTAAGTATATAACCTATTTATATTACTTATACAATATATATTATACTAAATTGACGGTGGCATAAACTTAATCTTAAGAAATTTTGCCTTCTAATTACAATATTGTCTAGAGAAACATGGTGTCCAGAGTAAATCTGCATTAACATTCAATAAAAGTGGAAGGACGTCGAGAGGAAAATTGCCGAGTGGAGGTTGACCAAAGATAAGGAGAATACATTTCAATTTTACTTATATATGTAGATATTCATCCTAATTGTCTTGATTTTGATATGTTATATTATACTCAATTGAGTTTGGCTTACATTTAATTTTAAGAAATTTTTCTTTTTAATTAGAATGCTGTACAGAGAATCATGGTGTCCTAAGTAACATTGCATTCACGTTCTGGAAAAGTGGAGGACGTCGAGAGGAATTTGGCCGAGTGGAGGTCTACCAAAGATAAGGAGAATTAATTTTGATATATTTTTCATATATTTAGATATATATACTAATTCTTTTGACTTAGAAAACATATATTGTACTCAATTTAAGATATCAATTTTGTTGACTTTTTTTGTTTCTTCTTCCGCGTTGATGTTCTTATTTTCTTTAATGGTTCGTAAATTTTGCATAAAGATTTGTAGTTTTTCTTGAGCGTAAATTGAATCATGTCAAAAGGAGGAGTAATTTACCCAAAGCCAATGCCCTAGAGAAAGCGAGAATATTGTTTCCAAACTGAATGCGTTCCTCGCTTCAAAAATGTAATAGTGTAAATTCGGTAATGCCCGTGGTTTTGCTCAAAATTAGTACTCCTTCAAATTTACTGGATGTTTTGTTTATATTATATATTTTTCCCAGGAGTTTGAGAAGTGCGTCATTCCCTTCATCAATGTTATTGCTGAGGCGTATGAATCGCTCGATTTTTGATACGCGAAAGGACGTCCAGAGGACAATTGTCGAGCGAAGGTGAGGAGATTTTAAGTTCAGATTTCTTCGTAAAGATTTTTGATTCATGTCCTTATCTTATGGACGTTGATAACATATAACATACCCAATCGAGGAGGGCTTGAATAAAATCGTGAGAAATATTTCCGATTAATTAAAATATCGTCATCCAAACTTTAGATTCAATGAGGTTTTCAATTATTAATAAAGGCTGTGTTTAAATATAGAACCTTCTTATCAAGAAAATTAAAGGAAAGGTCCACTTATTGAATCAGTAACCTCGACTCTTTAAATGCATTTAATTGTAATGACATGGGATATTTTATTAGATTCTTCTTCCGCTTTGGTGTTCATATTTAATGGAGGACGGGTATTTTTTGCATTTAGTTTTTCAAATGTTTTATCAGTGTTTTCATGCAATTAGTACATAAATGTGTTCACTGCAAAGTAGGAATTGTTTCCCAAAAGCCAATGGCTGCGAAAGTGTCGTTCTTATCAAGGTAACATACCGCAGTTCAAATATTTAAGCAAGTTATAACAATTTATCTAGATTAAGCTGTTACTTTTGACATATTAGAATAAATTAAAACAGTATTAATTAACACATCGACTATATAATACAGTTCATTAGGGAGACAAGATTTAAAACTGAACTTATCCTTAAGTGTCATTGCAAGTGCTTATAATTTAATTTGTGCACAAAATACATCTAAATATACTCTGCTCTGCTATTGCTTTTTCAAATGGACTATCTCACAAGAAAAACTCAGTGAACGCTAATCCCATATCTATTTATTTAGAACACATGAATATTATTTGAAATCTTTGGATTATTATATATCACCTCACTCAAGTAGTTCTAATGCCTTTTATCTTCCTTTTCTTGCTTTAAATTATAAATTGGGGAATTATCAGATAATTAATATTTTGAATGTGCATATAACACATTTTTTGGATGATCACACCATATTTTTAATTGTTACTCCAAGCACAATGTGAACTACAGTTATGTAAGTCCTATAGAAATCTTTAGCTGATTCAAACGACAGTGAAATTTATTTAAGTTTCCTTTCAGTAGTAATTGATCGTTTAAAATGCGCATTCAGGAAGTATTTGGGACAGCTGATAGGACTGAGAGGGCTCTGGGTATTTAGCTATGCGTTCTTAGGGGCAGTCAATCGAGTGTTAAAGAAGTGGCTTATTTCTCGCTCGTTCGAGCAACAATGCTTGAGCATTGTTGCTCGAAGCTCGTGATACATCGTTGATGCTTCACGAGATTATAGCGAGAACGAAGAGCTATTAATGTTCTCTTTTTCCTGATAAGTTTAGGAATGCTAATCAGGTAGCTTATTATTAGGTTCGGTGTTTTTACACTCCCTGCCATATGAAGTGTAGGAATTCGCGAGGTACAAATGTAAATGTGAANGTAGTCAATAGAGTTTCTAATAAGTAGCTTATTTCTCGCTGGTTCATCCTTACGCTATATATATTAAAGACTCCTTTCAGTGGTAATTCATCGTTTAAAAGGCGCATTCAGGAAGTATTTGGGACAGCTGATAGGACTGAGAGGGCTATGGATATTTAGCTATGCGTTCTTAGGTGCAGTCAATCAAGTGTTAAAGAAGTGGCTTATTTCTCGCTCGTTGGTCCATTACTTGAGTATTCTGTACAATGTGAACTACAGTCATTGGAGTCCTTCTTCGGTGTTTTGGATTGCTTAGTCATATTTACTGAATAGTTTACTTCAAATCGATCAAACTAGAGTAAAGAGACACTTCCCTAACTACTCTTTTATGACTCAGGGTTATTTATTTAAAGTTACTTAACCCATTTGTCGCGTCAATAGACGTACCGCGACCACGTAACAAAAGTTGGAGCTGATCTTTCCATTCTTAGTTTTTCTCTTCCATATCAAGTGAAAGACTTACGTAAATAGGTATGAAATGCATATAAGGAGATTTGGTTTTAGCTTAACCCTCCGTCAGTCGCGCTATTGTATTCCATACAACATGGATGGTTTCTTTGGCCCTGTTTCTTCCTGGGTGGCACTATCAATCTTGGGTCAGTGTGTATTCCTTTATGACACGTTTTGTTAAATTTTAAATGCGTCAAGAGGTTCGTTTTATTCTTACTCCGTCTTCGAAAGAGATTACACGAGTGGAATGAATAATATTTTACCATATCAAACGCGCGACCGCTTGGGTTTTACGTTGACTACGCCCTACTTTCGTTTCAGCAAATGTATAATGGAATTATTATTAATATAGTTTTGTTATCGGGTATAATTTGAAAATATCTTTTCTTATAAGTAATAGAAATGTGTTTCAGCTCTTTAAATACTCTTTGCGTGTGTACAAAAATCTTTAAAAACGTAATTACTCGGAAGAGAAAGCTCATAAATTCATAACGATAATTCACTACAGTACTTAATTTTAATCCTCATAAATTACCATTAGCTTAACGTAGNAAGTAATAGAAATGTGTTTCAGCTCTTTAAATGCTCTTTGCGTGTGTACAAAAAATCGTAAAAAAATAATTACTCGGAAGAGAAAGCTCATGAATTCATAACGATAATTCACTACAGTACTTAATTTTAATCTTCATAAATTACTATTAGTTTAACGTAGTTTAGACATTTGGCCAAAAGAAAAACTTATTGTATGGAATACAACGCGTGAGTGTTCGTGTTATGATTTTAGGCGCGACTGACTGAAAGGTTAATTGTGAGATGCATTGCGAGGATTGCACAAAATACATTGTTCAAAATTGTTTAAATTGTTCAATCCAAGCGTTATGAAGAGAACAATAATAGCACTCAGTTCTCGCGATATTTCGGTGACGCCTGGGTTCGAAATATTGTGTTTCAGAATATAGTTTAATTAACTCAATGGAATTACCTTTTTCAATTCATTTTTTTTTCTGTTTGCTGCATTTATAGTGATTATTATTACATGTGTTTTACAGTAGACGTATCGGTAATTATAATTTGAATATTGCAGAACGGTTCTGAATGCTCGTCCGACCGAATTGGATTTTTTCTTGAATAAAATCATTAAATTAATTTTGTTTGTATTTCGCGTTGTCTTGTTGGTTAGGAATGTTAGGAGATTTGTAATGAGAGTAAGCGCAAGGGAAATGCTAATTTGAAATATCTCGTATTTCTTCGCTATTACCAAGGCTTTGTAATATCATACTCAATTATAAACAAAGGATTAGCTCTTGCGGAAAATAAATTCGCGTCTCTATGAACAAGTAACAAACTTCAGTTAACTCTTGAGTCATTCATACCAACTGCTTTTCGTTCCGTATACGATTTACTATCAGGGTCCTCTTTATTTTACAAATCTCATTGCATTTGATAAGATGATAATCTAATTTAAAGATTTGATAATCTTAACATGTCATTTTCAATAGTTTAGAAAAGGTGCTGCGAAAGGCGATGTTATGTAAATAGTTGCTACAATAAATCAGTGAGCGTTACTCGGATGCTTCGGCTCGCATGACGGAAATCTTTAGAAATTAAATTTTTAATCAAAGGATTAATTTACTAGATACAATCAGAGAAAGCACGTTCAGGGAATGTTGTAGCCGATATAATGCGTCCCCCACGTTACATAGGCCGTTCTGATACTGCGAAAATGATCAGAAAAACATGCTAGAACGAAACGATTAAAGAACTCAGTTTTTTTCGCGAACAATACGCAAAATTCATCGATAAGGGAAGTAGAGTCATGCACTCCCTGCCACACTCCGCCACATAGACATATACATTAAATACATTTAAAAGGAAGGAAGAAGACATTATTTATAGGCACTTATCCCATTATACCTTAGTTTTGATGCGTTACTTTTTAACGCCAATATACACTTTCTCTTTCGCCTTATCTTTGGCTGAGTCAAACGACAGTGAAACTTATTTACGTACGGTTGCTTCTTTCCAATNGAATGGACTTGAAAAAAGTCTGACGGGACCGGGAATCGGACCCGGGTCTCCCAATTGCCGGTCGGGTGCTCTGTCCGTTGAGCTATCCCGGCAGAACATTTCTCTTTTTATCTTCCGTTTTCCGCAAGAGCTTTATTCCTAACGGCCCCAGGTTCGATGCTAGGTACTTGGTGCAAAACTTTCAAAAAATCATTTCGGGTATTTCTACGTAAGATAGAACGCTGAAGTTCACGTTATCGATAGAGATCATACACCTCTATTGTACTGCTAATGGTTTTTACCCTGAGGGTCCTTTGTTCGATGCTAGGGCAGTTTTTCTGGCTGAAGTTCATTAATTAATTTAGAGTATTTTCCGTTAAGATAGAAACATGCAATTTACGGTGTTGTTAGAATAGATGATTGTCTATCGTACGCCGTAAGGATTTTTGCACTAAAAGCCCAGGTTCGATCCCAGGACCATTCGAAAGACCAAATTTTCAAAAAATCGTAACGGTATTTCCCGGGCAGGTAGAAGGTTGAAATTCACTACATCTATAGCAGATAGGGATTTCTATCGTATGCCGTAAGTATATCTGTCCTAATAGACCCAGGTTCGATGCTAGGACAAATCGTATGGACGTATTTTGAATAATTCGTTTACGTTTTGTAGTTGGTGCATGGAACTCGGTGTATGGAAGGCGGAGTGTTGCAGGTAGTGTGTAATGCCTTAGTTAATCTATCTTACATTAAGCTTGCAGTNTAGTAAAAGAATACATCTGCATAGTTGTATATACCCTGCAAGCCGCCTTTCTGCATGTGTCAGGGGGTTTAAACACCAAGAGTTTGAGTGACCTCTTTAGTTTATTGTTATCGCATAACGTTCGCGGAAAGAATGAGTCCTTATCTATTTGTAAAACATGTTTAGTATTTAGAATAGAATCGCTCAGGTAAACTTAAATGGTAGAAAAAGGGATAGATAGTTCAGAAACTATAAGGGAATGTAGGGTAAAAAAAAGTCTTTAAAGAACACAATTCGTTTTCCATTTCTGTCATTCAACATATAAAGTATAGTAATGACTGGTATTCTATGCCAAGTATTAATTAGGAGGTTAATAGATGCGAATTGCTTTAATTCACAAGAGATCTGGTAGATTCATTCACGGAGTATAACAGCGTAATACTATTTCATGATTCTAAAGAAAAAGTTTTGTTACTACTTTAGTTTTCCCGATTTCCGTAACATTTCAGATGTTTGCTCTAAATTATTCCCAATGCAGTTCTACCAAGCATCTCGTAGCTGTGTCTTTCTCAGAATTATATAAAACATGAAAGTTCAGCAAAAATGTTAATTCAATATCGCATAAGTGCTGTCTTGTGCCTCTCGTAATCTACCTCGTGAGTCGAATGAAGAATAGAAATTTCGTCAATAACAGAGCAGAGAAAAATTGCAGGGAGATGGGCAAACTGCAAGTGGCAGGGGGTGTGAAGAACAAGCGATATATGGGTATTTCTTTTCGAATAGAAGTAGTTTTATAAAGACTTGTTCCTGTATCTATCTGGAATATGCGGCGAGTATATGGGAGTCAGCGGATGAAACGAACTCTCGCGAACTCGAGAAACAGCAGCGTAAGGCGATACGTTTTGTTAAAAAGTGCTACGATAGAGAAGCAAGCGTAATGCAAATGCTCTCAGACGCAGGTTGGGAATCCTTGAAAGAAAGGAGATTAATAGCTAGGCTGCGAATTTTAGATTATTTAGCATTATGCGACCCCCCTGCTACTTTGGCCGATGCGACAGTGAGTGTAAAATAAGAGAAATAGACGTGAGGACAAGTCATATTAGGGACTCTTTTTTTCCGCGAACGATACGCGATAATAATAAATTAAAGAAGTAATTCTACTCTTGGTGTTTACACCCCCTGCCACACGCCGGAAGGTGGCTTGCAGGGTACTTATGTAGATGTAGATGTATCAACCTTTCTTATTTAGTTCGCCGTAGAATATGCCGACATTTTGCGAATCCTTCTTTTCACTCAATCCATAAATAGTTTTTCTCTGTATTTATCTAGTATTCAAAACTAAGCCTCAAATCTATTTTTATTCATCGACTCCAAAATTATCAGAGAGTACTTCCGTAAAGGTGGCCATTTAATTATTCAATTTTGTCAAGTTTCGGCGATTCTCCTTGCGCTATCTCGCGTACTAATGTCTTTGAGTTCATGTTTCATCCCTATGATAGTTCAGACTTACACCATAACATAGAAAAATGTCTCATTCTCATCAAACTCTCAAGATTTTATTAACACATGATTACCTATTCCTTTTGTGAAACCGAGGTTTTCTAATAGCTTCATTCGAAAATGTGACCGCTGGAAAAAGATACCGCTTTATTTCGCTTGCACAAATCATTATCTGTTGGGAATCGCGATACAAGCGCAAATGTAAAGAAGTGTATAGCTATGTCCTTTTTGAGTCCTTCAAATTAACATGTGCACCGTATCTCATTTCAGAACATCAATTATTAAAAATACTAAAAGATTAAATGCGAAAAAACAGTCCGAGTTCAAAGGATATATTAAAATTTCGGAAGCATTCCAATTTTTCGATAATTACGACCGCTTAGTTTCAAGGTAGGTGAGCTTGATTTATGAAAAGATCTTATACCTAGTTTTAATGAAGGATACCTTGACTTATAATACATCCGCTTAGTTTTCCCAAGAGAGAGCTTCAAAGGATACCTTGACTTATAATAGCTCTGCTTAGTTTTCTTAAAAATAAGCTTGAGTTTTAGCACCACCATTAGCACCACTTATTTCTAAAGAGTAAGCTTCAATTGTGATACTTACAACAGCTAAGTTCCGTTATAAATTAACTAGGATAGTTAGTTAGTTTTAGTTTTCTTAGTTAGTTTTCCGAAAGAAAACTTAAATTATGGTAGTACAACGTAGTTTCCCCAAGATACGCTTGAATTAGGATAGCATTGTTTATTTATTAGATTATTTAGGTTCAATTACGAGAGGACGGCTTCATTTTCTGAAGAGTAAGCTTGAAATTTGATAGGAACGCTTAATTTTATGAAATGGTAGATTCACTTATTATAGAACCTCTTTGTTTTCTGAAGAGTAAACATCAATTATGATATGAACGCTTGACTCATGAAACGTAAATTTAAATAATGAAATAACCGTTTAGTTTAGTGAAGGGTAAGCTTGAATTATTATAAGACCACTTCCAGTATTCTAAAGTATTTCTAAAGTATATTTGAATTAAAATAGGACAACCAATTTAATTAAAAAAGCAATACACCTATAATAGGACCGCTTACTTTAACAATAAGTTCATTTAAATCCTAAAAGGACGGCTTCATTTACCGGATAGTAAGCTAGAATTATGATAGGACCGCTAAGTTTTCGGAAGAGCAAGCTTAGATTGTAATGAGAACGCTTACTTATCGGAAGATTTATCATTAAATATTAAAGNTTTTCCACTCGTTTTGGATGTTCAGGGCCGTCGTTTCCCTAAGCCTTTCCCTACTATGAACCGTAAATCAATTTTGAATTTGTGTTTTGATCCGTTCATTAACAGTGAATTGGAAACATTAGACTTCTATTCACACCGACCATTAATGTATTTATTCTTTTCGCAATTGCTTTTCGCGTCCAAAGATATGATTCGTTACCTTAATACGGGTAGGAGATTTCAGGTAATGAAAGCTTACAACCGAGTTTTCTCTTACCGATACCTTTAATTAAATGGTTCGTGACATTTTATAGTAAAGGATAGAGCCGCGCCGACTTGTGTGTGCAACCGGTGCATCTCACCCTGGAGAAGCACTCCTAATGCCATTCCCCCAATTAAATTAGTGGCGCAGCTTTAGAATTCGTGAGTCATTATAAATATGTAGGTGTCCTTTTCAGTTGTATTTATCGTTCAAAATGCACATTCAAGATGTAATAGGGTCAGCAGATAAGTTTTTGCAGATGAGATGCAGATGAGTTTTTAGGGGTAGTCAATAGAGTTTCTAATAAGTAGCTTATTTCTCGCTGATTCATCCTTACGCTATATATATATGTATATATATATATTATACGCTATATGTATATTAAGGACTCCTTTCAGTGGTAATTCATCGTTTAAAAGGCGCATTCAGGAAGTATTTGGGACAGCTGATAGGACTGAGAGGGCTATGGATGTTTAGCTATGCGTTCTTAGGTGCAGTCAATCAAGTGTTAAAGAAGTGGCTTATTTCTCGCTCGTTGGTCCATTACTTGAGTATTCTTGCTCAGTATGGAATCCACACGAGAAGGGTCCGATCTTCGAGTTCGAGGGATACAACGCAGAGCGGTTCGTTTCGTTAAGGGAGATTATAGTTTCGATTGCAGTGTATCTGAAATGATCAAAACCCTCGTATAAGGATAGAAGAACCGAGTACAGGCACAAGGTATTTCGGAATTTTAGCATCTTACGCTTTCCTGGTGGATCCTACGTAAAAAGGTTGCTCGGGCTTCCACCCAGGTAAGATAATGTGACATTGCTGTCGCCAACGATTCCATGACTGAAGATGACCAAGTCAGTCATCGAAACGTTGGCTGCATCAATACTACCTCATCCTACCCGGGTGGAAACCCGACCAACATTTTACATAGTTCAGAATTATTTGAGTACTGATTTCCTCGACGAAATACGCAATATAATGATTCCCGTACTCATCGAGCGCGATTTCAGAGTTCAAAGAGATTTCATCTTCATCTACATGTGTATCCTGCAAGCCACCTTTCGGCGTGTGGCAGGGGGTGTGAGCATCATGACTCTACTTCGCTAATCGATTGTTTTCGCGTATCGTTCGCGGAAAAATTGTATTCTTGAAACGACTTGCTCTAGCATCTATTTCTCTGATTTTCCTCGCAGTATCAGAACGGCCCACGTAATATGAGAAATGCATTATGTTAGCTACGTGATATGGGAACGTGCTTTCTCTAAATTTATTAAGTGGATTTATCCTTCGCTTGAGCTTCTAAAGATTACCATACCGCATCCTGAAGTATTTGCCTAACACTCACTGNGAAAGGCGGCTTGCAGGGTACTAATGTAGATGTAGATGGAGATGTAGATCTTACGACAGAATTATTTTTTGCTTAGAAGGACCAGATATATACGATGGTTCCGCGAAAACTGAGCGCGTCTCACAACTTAACTTAACCTAAAAACTATGTTATATTAATTTTGACAATCTGACAGATAGCATACTATGTGGAATACTGTTATTGTGAGTTATCTCTTTGTTTAACCACGGATGACGGCAGTATTACATTTAAATGTCGTCGGCAGTATTTACGTCAACTCTTCGATTTATGTGACATAAAATTTTTTTACGTGAACTTAAAGACCCTTAAACCACACATTATACAATTTTTAAATTCTAAATTGTAAATTAACGTTATTTGTGTTAAACAACATGTGCATTAACAAATATCTACACCAATTCATCACTGCGACAACTTAGCGCGTCTCACTACCTCAGTTAACGTAAAACTATGTTATATTAATTTCTGACAATCTTACGGATGACATAGTTTTTCAAATATCGTATGCTTGAAATACGATAGGTCCGCTTAGTTTCCTTAAGAATATGCTGTTATAATGATAAAAATACCTAGTTATCCCAACAGTACGCTTGAAATGCAATAGGTCTGCTTAGTTTCCTCAAGAATATGCTGTTATAATGATTGAAATCCTTAGATTTTCCCAACAGCACGCTTGATAAACGATAGGTCCGCCTAATTTCCTTAAGATAGTTCTGTTATAATGAAAGATAATCTTAGTTTATCTATTAGTTCGCTTGGTGTACGATATGCCCGCTTAGTTTTCTTTACCCATTAATATTCACACGCAACTTAAGTTGCATGAGCGTTTAAAATTGATATCTTCGTTCCTATGTAAGGGAAAGATTTTCCTTTTGGACAGTCTTTGTCACATGTATTTTTAGAGACATCTGCAAAAGAGAAAGTTTCTACGAGTAGAAGTAACGGAACTACGATCCCTTTTATAACCCTATGTCAGGGTCCTTCATTCTAGCAGCGGACGTCGGAGTGTTTGGATGTAAGTTACTTTTCCATTTTTACTTACAGTATTTTGATAAATATATGTATTTGTATCATGAAGCATGTAGTGTAGTATCAGTAACCTTTTTTTTGTACATAAGATTACGTAACCCATGTACTGAGGAAAATATTTTGCATGCATCTTTAGTTGCTTCCGGGCACTTACGGGGTCTAATTTACGTTTTCGTCTTTTTCAGATTTTTGTGTTTCATTGAAGTCTTCATATCTCTAATTAAATTCTACTGATCTCATATTGTGAAGGTTCGTAATTCATATATTATTTCCTTTTAATATCATTGGGATNCATATCTCTAATTAAATTCTATTGATCTCATATTGTGAAGGTTCGTAATTCATATATTATTTCCTTTTAATATCATTGGGATTGTCCCCTTATTATATCAAAATTAATTTCCAATTGTTCTCATGTTACTTGCAATTACAGTGATTCAGCTTATACATCTGACACGGTGTTGAGATTTTCTGAGCACCAACAGTGCAACTGAGCTCCTGAGAGTGAATACAACAAAATGTAAGTTATTATGATACTTTGGATACACCGAATTCGGTATGTATCTCTAATTGAAATGCAATTACAGTATTTATGTTTTGATGTTTTGCAGGTTGCGCAGAGGATATTCAGTAAACGAAATCCTAAGCCAATTAAAAGAAGTAGAGGATGAATTGCATAATCTTACTGTAATAATTACTGGCCCCGAGGAAGGGCAGGAGGCAGTTACAGATGAGGATTCAGATGCATCAGATGGGGAGGTTAAATGAGAACTTACACATCTCCCAAGACGGATTTTAGTCCGTTTATAGGTCCACTTAGTTTTCATGAGATAATGCAGTATTAATGATAGAAATTCTTACTTTTCCAAATAGTACGCTTGACATATGTAAGGTCCGCTTAGTTTCCTTAAGAATATGCTGGTATAAAGATAGAAATTATTCGTTTTCCATACGGTAAGATTCAAATACGATAGGTCCGCTTAGTTTCCCTTAAGAATGTGATTTAACTATGATAGAATTTCATAGTTTTCCCCATAGCAAGCTTGAATTACGTTGGTTCCTCTTTGTTTCCTTAAGAATATTCTTTTATTATGATAGTATTGCTTAGTTATCCCAATAGTTTTAGGCTTATTATCCTTTGAGAAGCGTTCCCCTTTGCCGCTTTTTGTTGGCTAGAGCTCTAACTTTCCAAGATATTATAGGGTTTATTTGATCTTTTCTAAATTATAAGCCAGTATAATACGCAGATTACATTATGAAATATTTTAATTTTTTGATAATCGCTTGAAAAGTATGAAGTTTATTAAATGAAAACGATACGTTTCGGTACATTAATGATTGATGAAGAGCGTGAAAACTGAGAGTACATAGCGTTTATTAATATTTCAGGAATATCGCAGTTTTTCGATATGTTTAGCCAAAATTGCAAATTTTGTAAGAATTTTCAAAGTTTTTTGTCCGTAAATCGAAGAGATAAATCGAAGAAGTGCTCAAAATTGATGAGTTCTCAGTAGGAATTGTAGTCGAGAGTGTGCATTTTCTCAGATTATTAGTTGGATATTTGTCCTTTATTCGAAGACTTAAAGTCTTAGTTGCTACGAAATTGTTACTCATAGAGTCCATGTGCTTCACTAACGTTGGCTTGTTCTGCTTGTAGGATGGTAACTCAGTGAGAAAAGTAGTGGCAAACTACCTCACTCCTCATCTTGCCTAGTAAGCCTCACTCCTTATCTAGCCTAGCAAGCCCCACTCCTCATCTTGCCTAGTAAGCCTTATCTTCCCTAATAAGCCTCACTCCTCGTCTTGCCTATTAAGCCTCATCTTGTCTAGTAAGTTTCACTCCTCATCTTGCCTAGTAAACCTCACTCCTCATATTGCCTAGTAAGCCACATTCCTCATATTGCCTAGTAAGCCTCATTCCTCATCTTTCCTAGTAAGCCTCATTCCTTACGGGTTGTTACGATGTTGAAAACAGCATTCCAAAGGCTACGAGAGCAAAACTTGTTTAAACCGGAATCCTATTTAACAGATCTCAGGCTAACATAAACACTAAACTGCTAACATATCTATCCATGATCCTATGCTCAATTATGCATCACCTACATGGCATTATACACACAAATCCTACCTACAGAAGATATATAGGTTCGAAAAAAAAACATTAAAGGGATTTTGAATGTTCCATGTCACACCAGTACGTCTGACAAGGAGACGATACAGTGTTGGAAGCGATTTGGACGATAAAACTTGGTGGTTTAGATAGATTTCGAGTCAAGAGTGACGAAAAACCCCCCAACTTGGGTTTTACAGGGCGATAGTTTTCACGGAAAAGAAGGGTAGAAAAGAAATGGGACGTAAAGAAGTTGAAATCAGAAGAAAGAGCGTTCACTACAACACTGGAAGAAAAATTTCGAACACAAGAAAAGAAAAAATGTGTTAAAGAAGACTGGAGTGATATAAAATCTGGTATTATAGAGGTTCTAGAACAGGAAGTAGGGTGGGAGGGAAGTCAAAGAAATAAGAAAACATGGATCACTCAGGAAATGATAGACAAGATGGAAGAAAGGAGAAAGTGGAAATGTGATAATACAGCACATAGGAGAAGAAAATAGAGAACGCTAAATAACGAACTGAGAAGGGAGATATAAAGCTAGAGAGGAGTAGATAAAAAGGCAATGCCTCATAATAGAGGAACTGGAGAAGGCTGGTAAAATATAAGAAATGTATAAAACTGCAAGATATCTGACTAAGAGGGACAAAAGAAGGATAAGTAAGAAAGGAATGATCGATAAAAATGGGAAAGTAACAACAAATGAGGAAGAGATTAAGGTTATGTGGAGGGAGTACATAGAAGAATTATACTGTACACATGATTTCAATGAAAGAATAGATCTAGAGGATGAGAAGACATGTGAGGAAGATTCTAAGGGTCCAAGGATTTTGAAAGATTAAGTTAAGAGAGCGATGAAAGACCTAAGGGACAAGAAGACAGTGGGCTCTGATGAAATCCCAGCAGAGGTGTTTAAGGCCTTAGGGGAAAATGCAATTGGTAGGCTCACTGATCTTGTTAATAAGATATATTATACAGGAGAGTGGCCTGATGACTTCTTAAAACCTATAATGATGCCCCTGCCTAAGAAAAGTAATTCTCAAGCCTGCAAAGAGTTCCGTACAATCAGTTTTATAGCTCATGTGGCAAAGATGATGACTAGAATAATAATGAAGAGGATTGAGACTAAGATAGAGGAAAACTTGGGGGAAGACCAATTTGGATTTCGAAGAGGAAGGGGAACAAGGGATCCTATAGGAAGCATGAGAATGTTAAGCGAAAGGGTATTGGAGGTAAACAGAGAGATATTCATATGCTTTATTGATTATGAGAAGGCATTTGATAGGGTGAAATGGGATAAACTACTGCAGATTCTAAAGGAAATCGGAGTGGATTGGAAAGATAGAAGGGCAATAAAACAACTGTACATAGGTCAAAGAGTTGTGGTGAAGATAGAAGGAGATGAGACAAATGAGACATCTATAGGAAGAGGTGTGAGACAAGGGTGTTGCCTGTCACCAATTTTATACAACATATATGGTGACAAACTGATAGAGGAAGCCTTGGAAGGGATTGGAGGGATAGTGGTAGGAGGAGAAAGAGTGAAGACTATTAAATATGCAGACGACCAGGCTGTAATAGCAGAGAGTGAAGAAATGTTACAAGAAATGATAGAGCAAATCAGTAAGAAAGGAGAAGAATATGGAATGAATATAAACATCGAAAAATCAAAAGTGATGAAGGTGTCAAGAAAGGATGGGCCAGTAAAAATTAAGTTGAACGGGAAGGAATTTGAGCAAGTACAAACCTTTAAATATCTGGGAAGCACCATCACATCTAATGGGTGTTGTGTACAGGAAATAAGAAGTAGAATTGCTCAGGGAAAGGCAACGTTCCAAAAGATCCAGGAACTGTTGACAGCTAAGAACATCAAGATGGAGTTAAGAAAAAGATTTGCAAAGTGCTTTATATGGAGCATTGTATTATATGGATCTGAAACATGGACGTTGAGAAAGAAGGAAGAGAAATACTTAGAGAGTTTTGAGATGTGGCTATGGCGAAGGATGGAGAAGATAAGATGGACAGACAAGATTGGAAATGAAGAGGTACTGAGGAGGGTTGGAGAAGAACGAGACATCATGAAAAGTATAAGGAAAAGGAAAGCAAGCTGGTTATGCCACATATTAAGAGCAGACTGCCTACAGAAGAAAATCTTTGAAGGGAAGATAAATGGGAAAAGAGGAAAAGGAAGGAGGTTTGGAATGCTAAGCGATTTGAAGAGAGGAAGGAAATACCAAAATGTGAAACCGGATGCACAGGATAGAGATGCCTGGAGACAGCAGTGCCGTTGAGACCTGTCCTAGGACAGAATTACGATGATGATGATGATGAGTTTTCACGGAAAATAAAATTAAAGTTTCAGCCAAACTTTCGCTACTGTTATAATGCTATTACTGCATTACTTCGGCATAGAAATTGGAGTAGTGGTAAAGAGTCTGACAGGGGGTTCCATCCCAAGAAGAGGTCATTCTTTTCCCTCGTTTTTTCTTATATTTTGGTCTTCAGAATTATCATCCAACTCAACTTACTTCTTAGTGTGTTTTCTGGATACATTTTTCTAAATTTCGAGAATTTTCTACACTGTGACACTCCCGTTTCGTCGAACTGAATACAAATATCCCTGGCCGCCGCAAATGCCAGTAAGCATTACATTCCATAATGATGATAATGAAAAATCTTTGTAGTTCCCGCACCGGCTTTACTTACAATCTGGCCTTGCAATTTTCATATTTCAAAAATTAGGAATTTAATATGACCAACATGATTTAGCTGTACTTGGTGGAACGCCATGGATATGAAATGAAACACTTTGTAGTTTTTACACAGACTTTACGGAGTCGAAGCCTGTAGTAAGTAAAACGTGTGGGAGCTACAAAGATTTTTCATTTAATATCTAGGGATGTAATGCTTACTAGTTAATAGTTAGCATTATAACCATAGCGTAGATTTGGCTGAAACTTTAAGTTTATTTTCCGTGAAAACTTTCGCCCGTGAAAAAAAAGTTGGGGGGTTTTTCTTGACTCTTGACTCGAAATCTATCTAAACTACCAAGTTTAATCGTCCAAATCGCTTCCAACGCTGTATCGTCTCCTTGTGAGGTATACAAATGCCACAATATAACGCCTCTCTCTACAACCTTAAACAAAATATCCAAAGATTCAACTCTAATGTAAAACTTATCCAAAATACTTTATTTTCCACAATATGGGATTACGACTTCAAAACAACTATCTGTAAATACCGCCGCCTAAAAGCTGCGCTAAATGAATTTACTTACTTTTTACTTAAGTGTTATACCTTTCAGTAGGTCCATGTGCCCTAATATTCCCCATTCATGGCCTTTTCTTTCGTTACCTGTTAACTCGCCCCACCCTTTATTTCATCTAACATCTTTTGCCTCTGCCTTCCCCTCTGTCTCCTCTACTGCATTCTACCCTCAATCACGCTCTTCAGCAATCCCTCTCCTCTCAATATTTGTCCCACCCATTTCCTTTGTCGGCGCTTAATTACTTCAATTAAAACCCTTTCCTCCCCAACCATTTCTAGCACCTCTATGTTTAATTTTCTATCCACCCAGCTCAACTTTTCCATTCTACTCCACCCCCACATCTCAAATTCCTCCAATCTTTTGATGTCCTCTTTTCGTAAGGTCCACGTTTCACACCCATACAGCGAAACACTCCATATCAAGGATTTACCAATCTTTTCCTGATTCCTTTATCGAGACCCTTTGTCATGATTCCTTTATCAAAATCATAGTCACCAATTCTTTTGCATCACCATGCATCCTTGGCCAACACTACTCTTTTTCAAACCTCATCTCCACACCTCCCACCCCAAGATAGAATACTACCTAAGTACGAGAATTTGTCCACCTGTTCTAGTTTTTCCCCATCCACCCTGACCGTTAACTTAGTCATCTATGTTTATTTTCATTCCATATTCCCTTGCCTTATCGTTTAGTGCATTTACTAGTATTTGCAAACCCCTTTCGGAATAGCACACAATTCCATAACCTAATCAGCGATTATCAATCAGCTAAATTTATTATTATACAATGATCAAAGCCACGAGAAAGTAAGACATTTATCAGGAAATAAGGTGTTTTTCACATATATTAAGTCTACAAAGAAAATTTCACCATGTGTTAAACACCAGTTTTACTGGGTATTTAGATCTGTATTAATTTTTAAGAACTTAATTTATTCTGTATCTATATTTTTGTTAATTATTCTAAGCTTAAATCCTTTGTTTGCATACTCATATTTTTTTCAAAAGTAAAAGTTAGTTCATCAATACAATATCAAAAATTATGAAATAACATAATCTGCTCTTTTGAGTAAATAGATATTCGTCTGTCCTTATACTTCTATAGCCTATTTAATATTCTTTTTAGCGTCCAGCAAGTTACAAGTTGTTGTTACCATTGCCACACCATGGTTTCATAGGGCTGGTTAATTGCAATGGATGACTCGAGCGTCCCAATCCCCCGAAATGTTTACCAGTTGCATTTTTCTGGCGACACCCCTCCATTCAAAAGGGGAAACGAGCTGGCACGGTACGCCTTTGCTTGGCTTGGAAACCCGTGTAAAATTAAACTTTTAACAAAAATTCTTTCTCTAACATTAACCTCATCTAGTGTTAGACTGACTTTAGATGAAAACACTATCTTCTTTATATTGATGCGTAACCTCTAGAAATTGGAATTTTAAAGTCGGTTCTATTCCACAGTAATGATCGCCGTATGAATGCCGTTGGAGCAGCCGCGAAAAATGCAGTGGCCTGGATAACTTACTTCAGGCGAATTACTCTTTGTACCTTAACTTTCACTTCCGATATGAGATTCCTGTAACATTATCACAAGATACATAGGACAGCTATGAGAATACATTTACTAGGCATGTTTTCAAACCGCTGTTTTTCCTTAATTTTTTAGCCACATTCTGAGGTAACTCAGTAGTTTTATGCCAATTTTTTGTTATGTTTCTTTCTAAAATTACGTAGTTAGAATGTTGCTCTAAATTGTAAATCTAAGAATTACTTCATAAACCGCCAAGTTATCAATAATATAATTGAATTACGTAAATATATAATTGAATTTAAGAATTATTTCTTGAATTTAAGTCTATTTCTTGCAAGATCGATAGATAGTATATTTGAAATTATAGTTCGAGAAACAATCAGCTTTGAAAAACCGGAGTGTAATCGAATTTTGCTTTAATTTTTTTTATCTTCTTTCAAATACTGCCGTACCACAGTTTAGGTTATCCGGTATCTTGGGGTCCTCTTTCTTAAATGCTATCATTAGCCTTTCCCAGTTGGTGACCAAAATGTTTTAGCAAGAACACTTAATTCATAAGCACTTCACCTCCTTTCTCCCAAAAGCATTTTGTATGTAAATTTCATTACTCTTTGGAGAAGATTATTATTTTAGCAGATCCCGGGAACCACCCCTATCATCTTTTATCGGAAATCTGCCCTGAATTGCAATAGGTCTTAGCATTGAACATCTTTTGTCACTTAGTAACAATAGTTTTCCGGTTTCTTAGAAATCTGAGAGAATTCGGAATTTATTTTTGAGTAATCCTATTGTTTCTTCTTAACAGAAGGTAGCAGAAATTTGACAACTGACTGATCTTTCAACTCTAGCTAGACAGGAGTTTGCCGGTAGCTCTGAGATAAGAGTGCATTCTTTCTTCTCCAACCAGCTGGTAAACCGTGCAAAATTCGTCCTGTGAATGGAATTCGTGACTATATTCACCTATGACAACTTCTGAATTGGTCCATGGTTCGATACCTGGGTATGTTAAAAATTCCTCCTTATAATATGTACTGAAAACTCGAATGCTATTTTGAGGTACTTCCCGATACTATGTCGATGTTGTTGAAATATCAGTGCTCCGTAATACTCCTTGGTTCGAAGCTGGAACTTCAGATCTCGCCCAAATAAATATTAATTGCGGCACTTCCCAAAAAGATAACTGGCCATAACTCGGTACGTAAATAGGATTCGAGACGAAGTTTCATATTGAAGGTAAACCACTTCCCAATTGATACTTGGTTCGAGATTTCGTTTATTAGGAACATATAGAGAATTTATCTCAGAACTCGGAATTCATTTTGCGGTACTTCATCAACTAAATGGGACTTGAAACTTTAGGTCTTTATAGAAGACTATACGCGACTAATGACTCGTTATAGATATCTGTATACTCTTTATACGAAGCGGCTAAACACTCTTCATAGATACCATTGGGTAATAAGAAGTTATACTGATATCAATGGTTCGACGCCATAACGGTTTAATTTCTTAAAAATATTCTTAGAGAGAAATTGTACCAATCCGTAAACCGGGACATTGCAATATAACCTGCGGGAAAATCATAATCCCAAAGCTTGCTGTATGCAGGCAACTTTTACTCGCGTGTGGGTGCTTTTTATTTTTTAAATAGTTTTGTGTACAGGTAACTTCTCTAAGACATTCATCGCCATATTCTTCACGCTCCCTTTCCGGTAGAATAAGTTTGCGATGCAATTCCACAGAAATATTCTTGTTTGTCCTAAGGAATGTCTTTCAGAAACTTTCACTTTTTCCATTAGCAAACATTTATACAAACAGCCAAAAGCACTTCTTACAAGATTTCCTGTTCTGTTTCTTTTTCTCTGCTCCTTTTAGCAAGCGTATGTTAATGAATATGGTAAATTATTTTAGCGGCATAAAAATTTGCGATACGTAAATGAACGTTTCCTAAATCTTTACTATTCATTATGAATTTTCAAGAGTTTGAACATTCATTAATTCAAGGGAGACGAAATTCTCGAGGCTGTAGCCAATTCGAAATTGATAATCGAAATAATGAAAATTTCATTTCTAAAATTCACGAGTTTTCTGAATCGGTTCTTTCCTTCGCTTATCCCTCCACAATAATTCCATGTCAAGCGGACTAACGGTCCCCGCTTTACCATCACCGATTTCAATGATATTTTGTGTGAACGTACACTCATATCTTCTATGAACATTTGCCAAGTTTTATATCCATCGATGAAATATTTGCTGAGATAGTCAATTGTTTGACCCCCTACCGCAGCCTTCTACAGTTAGATATAGATTTTTAGCAACTTTGAGACACGTTATCTCAGACAGTATTCCGTTGAGCGAAACAAAACTTGGTATTCCTACACAACCTTTGTTACTCTGTAGAAGTAGAAAATTTTTAATAGCGAATTCTGCGAAAAAAACTTTAAGCAAAATCAGCCAAAAAATTATGGCTACAAAAAAATTTGAAGTTTGGCATTTTATATCTTTTGAAATAAACCTAACACAAACGCGAAACTTTGTGCCTTCTAACTACTCTATACAAAGTGTTGGAATAAAAAGTTTCATTTTCTGAATGCCTTCCGTTAGTTTAAAAATTGAGTGCAAATGCTGTGATTTTCGTTACGACGCCGAAAATAGGGTATATTCAGCTCAAATTTACAAAAAAGGACCCTCTCGAAACTTTCTCGAATTATTTTTAAAAGAAAGAACATGCTTTTATTCCTCCAAAAACCTAAATCTGGTTTTTCATCGCGGGCAAATAAGGCCCGAGAAATATCCCTCTAAAAATGTAGACTTGGTTTTTCATCGCAGGCATATAATCCCTAAAAATAGGGAAGAATGTTATGATGCTATATTACAACCTCACATTTATTCTGTCTTTCTTCGTTTATCTTATTGACATCTACTTTACATAAGTAAAATCACAATAAAATAAGGTATAGGTAAATGCAAAATCTGAAAAGAGAAGTTATAGAAGGTTCTTAAATTATGACCGAAAAATGAGTGCAACAGACCACTTCAGAATCCCTCATCCAAAACATGCTAAGTGTGGAATCACTAAATTACTTACAAAATAGTTCGTCGCCGTCGTTGAAGCAGAACACCACTAGAGGACTTACAGATTATATCACACAAGAAATATAAGATATATCACACAACAAATTAATTGCACACGTTAACTCTTTAGCTGCCGAAGTCTGACATAAAATTTTTTTATTATTTTGTGTAACTTTAAATTTTTCTCGAGCCATAATTTTTTTGGCTGATTTTGCTTCAAGTTTTCTTCGCAGAATTCGCTCTTAAAAATGTTCTTATCATTTTATGTAACAGAGTAACAAAGGTTGTGTAGGAATACCAAGTTTTGTTTTGCTCAACGGAATACTGTCTGAGATAACGTGTCTCATAGTTGCTAAAAATCTATGTCTAACTGCAGAAGGCTGCGGTAGGGGGTCAAACAAATGACTATATCTCAGCAAATATGTCATAGATGGATGTAAAACTTGGCAAATGTTCATAGAAGATATGAGTGTATGTTCACACAAAATATCATTGAAATCGGCGATGGTCGAGCGGGGCACTTCTCTAAAATTGGTCCACTTGACATGGTATGCCCCAAATACAATACGCCGTTGCTTTCTCATTGTCCATAGTCGCTCGTGTTTGTCTTTCAAATCTCAATTATAAGGCTCGTCTTATTACACTCTAATTCATAAAATAAAGATGTGATTTTGCAATCATGTCAATCTAATCCATATACTTTTCCACATTCTCTATATTTCTTCAATCAAATCCTTGTTTATCCCTTTTTATCCTAAGCATCTATTTATCGCACTTTCCGTGTGATCACTTGCAGTCGCAATCGTTTATTTCCCATCCTTCTCATTTGGTCTATGCATTTAACCGCATTTCCGCTACTTTATTGTTTTTCCTTATTTATTCACCACTTTGTTCTCTCTACGTGTTCGCTCTTTCCATTTCCTCCGAATTAAAACCACTATGATAAAGGACACAATTTTCTTTGCACTCTTAATTTTTGCAGCGAATTTCTCAGTCTCTCAAAAGGTTTCCCTTAACTCTCTCTGCACTGATAAACATGTTAAAGTATTATGCCCCTTGATTGGCATCACAAAACTATCCATGGTCAAAATCAGGCTGATTATTCGTAAGAAGCCTTACTTAGTTACTTACGACCACGTAGCGATTAGTAACCGCAAGTCACAGGAAATCGCCCATTCCTCAAAAATTAAGTAATTTTCTCAAAACAACTTTCGTTCTTTGAACTAATATTCTCGAATTGTAAACGATATTCTACGAGCAAAATAAATAACTTCTTTATTTTATGCGAAATACAGACTTAAAATCTCTTCCATATCACCCATCATCATTCTAAAATAGATGTAATCAATAAATTATAATACGATCGTTTAAAATAATACAATTTTAGTTGTGAATAGTGTGAAAAACCGGCACAAACTGAATGATATTAATAGGTTATTAAAATAGAAACTATAATCATGACACAGATATGAAAAGTAAATTGCCTATAAAATGCACCAAAAATAAAATAAACCATAATTAAAGAGTCACATACTATGAAATGCCAAGTAAATGCAGAGAGAAATTAAAATTAACAATATAAACACCGGATATGGGAATAATTGGTGATGAAACTCAATAAATAAGAACCTTCAGATTTTGGCCTATTCTGATACTTATCTCTGATTTTGTATGACCATTATTTAAAATTTAATTTCTAAAACCACCAAAAGATGCATGTCTACCGGAAGCGTCCATCTGGAATGAGTGCTATGTGTATTACAAAAGCTTTGCAAATTACGTCAAAATTCGTTTCAATCAATGAAATGGACACGCACTCAGCTTCGCACTCCGATTAGTTGTTTTCGGCACGTCAAAAAAGTCTTTGCCAAATTTATTTTCAATTTGAAAGAGAAATAATATACTCGTATTCTTTGTCGTAAAAATCTCTCTTATTTTTTAAATTCAGTCAATTTTAGATTATTTCCATTATCAAAAATCAGATATCAAGTGTTACTTTCTCAAAAGATTTTAGTTGGAACGTGTTAAAAATATGTATCAGAGATTTGACTGATTTTAACACTCACCCTCAAATGGGATGCCCAACCCCCTTTAGGAGGAAAGTCAGAAGAACGTAGATTTGCGCACAAGAGATAGTACGGAAGTATAATTAATACATTACTATTGTTACATAATTATGTAATTATTGTACCATCTCTTTGTGGTTATATAGAAGAAGGGATTGGGTTGCCTCAATCTATCAAAATACAGATGAAAGATGAATAACAATTTCAGCAATACACAGCGTTTCTCCAGTTATACTTCTTAAGAACTACAATTTAGTGTACTTAACGATACTGGCGGGCAATGTTCGTCGCTGCTGCGAATACCAAATGACCGTTCGAAAATAAGACGCCTTTGTTTACGACACTACACCAAGTTTTAATCATTTACTCTCGATTCTCTTTAAAAAAAATTCTGAAAAAAAGAGAAACATTTGTATTTTGGACTGCTTCAGCGAATTCTGTCATCGTGAACGACGATTTTTTTAAGGTAACTATCGGAATGAAATGCGTGTGATACGAACAAAAACATGGAGTTTTCTTTTTCCTTCTCAGAAATGGCTGGAAGCTACTTTCTCTCCCCCTCCAAATGAGAACATCTCTTCAGTTTAACGGTGGCCTATCGAGTAAAAGCATCGCCGTTTTCTGTTCGGAGGATGTTTTTGGCTGATGTACGTTGACCACATACGATGACTCCACACCGAGCTTAGAATCGAAGGTACTGCTGCGACTTAGAACAGTGTTCGGTGAGTTACCTAATTATTAAAGAAATAGAAAAGAAAAGGTTGCATTCGCACCTGTACAAGGCTGTGCACACTGTATGGCCCTTTGCTTTCCTTTAATAGCCGCTTCGCTCGGATTTACGACCGAAGCTCTCTACGCCCAACAGTTTTCAAACCACCTGTAGGGATGTTAAATAAGAATTCAGCAGTCAATTTCAGTTCAGGCTAAATCCAATGAACATAATTCTGTACAGAGGTTAAGAGTGCTGTGGAGGAATAAACTTTGCAAATCCTTGGGAATGGAACCGACATACATTTTGTTTCTGATATTCGTATCCTTCACATACTTATTTATAAAATGCTTATTTTCGATGGCGGACTTTTATGCTTAGAAATGTATTTCAAGTTTTTCGACCTTTTTTTGTATTATGTTTACTTCCACTCCGTTTATATTTGGTAGTAACTATGGTTATTTACAGAATATGAGGACGGAGAATATAACGAAGTTATAATAGGTTCGAAAAGTCAGAATGGATGTTTTGCCTTTTTTTTCGTTTTCAGTTCTTTCGTAGCAGCAATTTCAAACTCTTCCTTTCCTCTTCATTTGAACTTTGGTTTCTGCTAAATATGTCTCTTTCTTTTTGTCTCAACTGTGGGACGTTTATTTGCGTTTCCATAGAAATGCATCTCCAACACATCATCTGCTATCCGTTTCTTTCAGTTTAAGAGTCCCGAAGAAATCGTAAAAACCGTGCAATTCGAAGATATCCACCGAAAGGGAAACGAGGAATGTTGGCTAACATTTACAATTGTCCTGCATAAAATGAAGCTACAGGAATGTGATTTCTTATCCACATTTGTAGACGATTTTGGAAGTTAGTTAATTTTTCGATATTTTTTACTCGGACTCATGTGAGAAGCCATTCATTTTTACCACTCTGTAAGATCTTCTTACTTGATTGGGAATCACCTTGGGATGAGATTATTCATATACTCAAGATTTTACACTCGAGAATTGAGGTATACGAGGAGATTATCCCTGTTGCGTAACACCAACATCGCATTAGTCGCGAAAATAAAAACTAGTTTCCGTCGCTCATAAATGCCTCAATGCTCGCTCCGTCAATGTAGCAACGATTTCTTTATCTTCGATGGCCACTAGTTACTGCAAACTTCAAGTTTGAAAATATTTGGATGGATATTGAGTTGATTACTGTACCCAACCGAGAAATCACAGAAAAATATTTGATCTTCAAAGTCGACTGCACTGCGGTCGATAGAGTTATTTTCGAGTCTAAATGTTCGCCATTGAAATCGGAGAAAGTGTTCGATGAGTCAACGATTCGCGGCCAATTGTCTTGAGGAATTAACCCGCTGTGACTCGCGCTTCTTTTGTCACGTGAAGACTCACGCGCGGTGTTTTTGACACCCCACTGGATTTTTGTGTTAATCACTTTTTTCTTGTAAGTTTTTACGATTTTTGCTATTTAGCATTATTTATAGACCTTTCTAGGTATAATGTATAAGGGTATGAAATAGGTATTGCCTTTGGAACTTAATCATGATGGAAACGTATCTTTAATTAAATATTGAATTCTAATTTCGCGCAGAGCGGTGAACGGTCTCATTCCTGTACCACAAAAAGACCAATCTGGCCATAAATTTCACAATAAACACCGAAAATGAAGAGAGAACAAATTGAAAATCTTGAGCGACAAATTCTTAGTAAATGTATGTCTCAGTAAAGTGAAGTTCACTGCATTCCGTACAGCACTGTTTAGTGAGCCTTCAGTAACCATTGCATTGTCAGCTCATAAAATACTCGTTAAAACGTCTTAATTACGAAACTATTAGGATCATATCTCCTTCGTGGTCAAAGACCATTTGAAATAGGCACTCTTAGAGACCGTTTATCGCCTAACTGCTCTCTGTTTGAAAATGAAGCGTATCCCTTACGGCGATAGCACTCAAGGATAACGCAAACTTTACGATGTCGGAAAAGCAACCAAATATTTGTGAAATCTCATAAGCCAAGCCTAACTTCCCATTTTAATTCCTACTTGTCATACCTGCAAATACTCGCCTTTAAATAACTTTTTTCTCATTAATCCTTTCAATAGAGATGTAATACTGCTTTTAAGTGAGAGGGGTAGAATTACCGAAGAAGTCCTGGAAATCAAATAGATCATCAGTTCTTCAATCATCCATTTCAATATATTTGAACAATATTCCACTCGGCATCACCTCTTTTGGAAGATTATGAGTTTGCTCCTTCGTTACCGGTGGCATTCCTACACATATAGAAATACACTGGCGTGTCAATCTGACGTAAAAGAAACCCGGTTTACGTCCAAATTACGATTTTGTTACTCTATGAGCTTCTAATTGGGACCTCCGAGGTGTTTCTTCCCAGGCTTTTCCATTTTCCGAAGACAGAAACAAAATCGCAGCGTAAGTCCATCAGTCCATTGAATAAAGCTTATTTCGATAGAAAATATTCAACCAAGAGGAATTTTATCGCATTTTTTACTGTTATTCAAATGTGGCGAGCTAAGACCTCCACTCAAGGACGAGCAAACACATTAGTTAATGGTATTCCATGAAAGTTGAGAAGAATTTTCAGTGAGAAAATAAGCAAAAGTGGAATGACGGCGATGGCGAGAGATCGGAAATCGCAACGAAGAATCTTCATGTGAAGAATCTGCAACTGGGCGAATTCAGAGATAGAAGAACTTCACCAATGGAGTTTCTACACCTACAGATGTACCCTGCAAGCCGCCTTTCCGCGTGTGGCAGGGGGTGCATGCACCGTGACACTCTACTTCCCTAATCGATTACTTTCGCGTATTGTTAGCGTAAAAAATACATTCTTGAAGCGACTGTTTTTAGCATCTATTTCCCTGATTTTTCTCGCTGTGTCAGAACATCCTATGTGATATGGTGGACACTTACTATCCTCAACATCTTCCTAGAATATTTTTTTCTCTGAATTTATTTCGTAAATTAAAGTCTGTTTAAATCTTCTAAAAATTTAGTCATCGTCTTGAAGCATTTGACTTACGCTCACTGATTTGTCGTAACAATTTTATACGAAACGTATCGCCATTCGCCGTACTTTTTCTAATTCTCGAATACAACACTTTTTGGCAAGAAGTTACACACTACACTACTCAAGGTGAGGCCTGACCAACGAAACGAAACATCGCTCACGGACTTCTTCTTCGTTCTGACCGACTATTCTTTCAACGAAGCCGAGTTTCTTAAGTGCTCGTCCTTGCTTACTGTTGGGGGCACTTCATTTTAGGTTATTCGTGAGTATGTATAAGTCTCGTAGTAATTGATCGTCCGATTGAAGTGCACCGAAGGCAAGGATTTGCCTCGGTTATGACGCTCTTTTTACGAAAAGACAGATATTGGTGTTTCTATGATTACTATACATAGACCGCGATTATCGAGAAAAAATGGCATCATTTTGAGAGTTTAAGATGAGGCAATGGAGAAAGTCCTGGGCAAAGTGTCCCACCGTAATATTAGATATCGAAGGAGAGATTGCTCTATCCAATATTCGGGATATCCGGATTCAATTTCAAGTTACGGCAAATTATATCTCCTTCATTTTTTCATCTAAATTCAAGCGTGTGGATTCAAGTGAAGCACGTCATTTCCCATAAGACAACAAGACGCACCTTTTGGGTTTCTCAGGTGGACGAAGCGATGATTGAACACACGGGACGTAAATTGCTTCAAAGCGAAACAAATAAACGATATTCGTAAGTGTCAATTTACAGAAGAATGATAAAAAAGCATAACATTGCTGGAAAGGCTTCTGCGTTGATTGGAAGATAAAACCCACGAGTCAAAGTGCAACATTGTTTACAATTGCTATTGTATGGCTATTCATGACGTCAGTTAAAATGCTCACCCTCGGCCCGTATGACGCAGGCCGATTTTCGGTTTAATTTTCAAAAAAGTGCGTCTTATGTGCCGGGAAATACGTTACTTCAAGATATAATAGTATAGTATATTACGAAATGGCCACCCATAACGTCAGGAGTGCATTAAAATGTCGTCCTAAGGGTGGCAAGGGGACCAGTTCCTTTAGTATTTCTTTCAAAGGTTTTACAGCCGACCCTTTTATGATCCAAAGACGAATAACATTGGCGTCAGAATTCCATTAAAAAACGAAGTTCAAATTTTTTTCTCATGAAGAAAAGGAGAATTTCAAGTATGTGATAGTGAATATAACTAACAAATTATTTGCAGATAGAAAGGTAAATATTACCTTGTCACTGTTAAAGAAGAGTTCGCAGTTAGTAGTGAAAATTCATCGGAAGAGCCGAAATTCGACTGTATGCGTGTATTCAAAGGATCTGCAATTGAGTGGATGTCCTTTTGTCAGATCGAGTCGAATAATTTGCATTTTTCTGCGGATAAGAATGGGATGCGACGTACGTATACGGCCTGCGGATAAGGAAATCTGCAAAGTATTTCATTCGAGAGGATTGGACTTTCTAAAGTCGCCACGGGTGAAAGGGGGAAACGAGTGAATTCTATTATGGGCGATCTTAGAATTAGATTTTACGTCAACTCAAACCAAATTCCATTTCCTGCGCTCTGTTAAATCATACGTTTCTTATTTACTGAGTCGAGCTCAACACGAATTAATCCAAATAAATACAATATGTAAATAATGATAATATAATAAGAGCGAGAACAAGCCATCCAAATCAATATAATATGTATTAACGTGAACGTATTTAATTTCATTGCAGCTTATTCAAGAAGATTTCAAATGACCCACCGCTTATTGTTTTAGAATTCAATCCTAGTTCCATCTTAAAAGCGGATCTGCTCGTTACTTAGATCCTTATTATTATTAATGCGATAAATTTCCTAGAAAAAGGACACAAATGAGTCATAAATCAGACATTTAATGCATTGTAAGCCCTCAGGGGTCTGATATTTCCTTAGTAAGGGGCGATGTTTAAGAGGAGCCTTTCAAATGTTTACAATTTTTGTGATTTTATCAGTTTCTATGATTGCTCTACGATTTCATTCAAAATTCTCTTATTGTTAAACGACTAAATCCATAAATGTGATAAGTCCCAAATGGTTAATGGATAGTGCTACCAAGAGTCTTAAAATTCTTAAGGCCCCGCAGTCTTCACTAAAACAAGCGCCCAATCAAAGAGGGAAGAAAAGTTCTCAAATGGTTTTACTGGAAAGGCGGCGAAAGCATGAGTCGGCAACTATGACCCACGAGTAACCCATTGGATATTTTTCAAGTGAACAACTCGAGTTCCAAATAGGATAATTTCATTACGATAATGACAGCGACGAAAGTGGAATCGCGCAACGCAGGTGAAACCGAGCGAGAGTAATCGATGATGAATCGATATGCGACAGCGATACCAGTCAAGAGAATATATAAAATTGCAAAGTCGGTTTCCTTCTTGTAATTGCCACCTATTTATCGCCCAAATCATATCGTTCCTGTTCGAAACCCACCGGTTAACCATCAATAATGATGTATCACTAACGATATACAGTAAAACCTCGTTAACACGAACTCGAGCGCTGCATAGCGCTCGAGGACGCTATGAGCGGATATGACTTTAGCACGTTTGGGTGGCTGCACGAACCTATTTCCTATCTACCTCTTCACTCTCATCTTAAGATTCCTCAACTGCATTGGCTTCTTCTTCAGGTAAACCGCAAACGGCAACTTGATCATCGGCTTCTAGGTAATCTCCGAATTTTAATCCATTCTGGAAAATCAAAAACAACTAAGAATAAAATACTAAGAAAACTCATTCGCTTTCCATATCATGGCTTACTTGGATCGGCATAATTGTCTTTTCGAAAAATCTATGAACGAAGGAAAAGTTCCGAGAGATTGGCAAATTGCGAATGTTACTCCAATATTTAAAAGCGGCTCAAAGGAGGATCCAGCGAATTATAGGCCTATATCTTTAACGTCACAGAGCGGAAAAATAATGGAACATATAATAGTTAGTTCCTTAATGGGTTTTCTCGACACGTCCAAATTCATAGTGAGTAACCAACACGGTTTTCGTAAGACACGATCCTGCGAGTCTCAGCTAGCGTTGTTAGTTCACGACATTTTGAAATCGGCCGAAAATAAAAAACAAGTCGACGCGATATTTTTAGATTTTCGGAAAGCATTTGACAAGGTTCCACATGAGAAATTATTGTACAAATTACAAGTTGCAGGAATCAATTCACAGGTAATAAATTGGATAAAGGACTTTCTCACCGATAGAGAACAACGAGTCGTGTTAGATGGTGTAAGTTCCAATTCGGTTAAAGTGACCTCGGGCGTACCACAAGGAAGTGTAATAGGACCGTTACTATTTTTAGTATACATCAACGACCTTAGCAGTAACATTAATAGTAAAGTTAGGATATTTGCGGACGACACGGTCATTTACAGGGAAATAGGAAACTCAGAGGATAGATTAACCCTATCGTGCGACTTAGATAAAATTATGAAATGGTGCGATGATTGGCAATTAGAACTCAACATAGATAAATGTTCAGTAATGAACTTCTTCCCAAGGAAAAATAATGCCAACGATTATACGTACAGGCTCCAAGGTAAAACTTTATCAACAGTAGAAACGGTGAAATACCTTGGAGTAACCCTCACTAATAACTTAAGCTGGGGTACCCACATCCATAAAATATGTGGTCGAGCGCTTAGAAAACTTGGATTTGTGAAGAGAATTGTCGGTAGAAGCGATGAAAAAGTCCGTGAGAGATGTTACGTTGCGTTGGTCAGGCCTCACTTGGAATATGCGTGTAGTGTATGGGACCCTGCAGAGAAGTGTTGTATTCGGGAATTAGAAAAAGTGCAACGGAAGGCGATACGTTTTGTAAAGAATTGTTACGACAAGACAGTGAGTGTAACGCAAATGCTTCAGGACGCAGGATGGGAATCTTTAGAAAATAGAAGGCTTAGACAAAGACTAAATCTCCTTGATAAATTTAGAGAAAGCACGTTCGTAGATGATGTAGCTGACATAATGCGCCCCCCATGTTACATAGGCCGTTCAGACACTGCGAGAAAGATCAGAGAAATAGATGCTAAAACGAATCGATACAAGAATTCATTTTTTCCGCGAACGATACGCGAAAGTAATAGATTAGCGAAGTAAATTCAGTAAATTCATGGTGCTTGCACCCCCTGCCACACGCCGAAAGGCGGCTTGCAGGGTACTAATGTAGATGTAGATGTAGAACCGATTTTCGTGTCAAACGAATAAAGCTCCATAAGGCACAATGTATCCATGCCGGGACCGCAATTTGGGTTCGTGTTTGAGCGAAATTCGTGTTAAGCGAGTACGTGTTAACGAGGTTTTCATGTATTTGCATCCATGCACATATGTATACATGTGCATATATATGTATATATGAAGAAAATATGTATAATATTCGATAATTTATTCAATTACCTGCCTATGGATAATTCTATCCATACACCCGATCATCATGATCTTAACTACTCATTCTTTTAATACACATATCTATCAACCCTCCTTTTTTATCCACGCATGTTATAATATTTATTTATTTATTAAAAAACGTTGTCATTCGAATTTATACTGCAGTGGAACTGCAATGGTTTTTTTGCCGTAAGAACGAGTTGGCTCTTTTACTTCGTGATTGCATTCCCGCTTGCACATGCCTGCAAGAGTCTTCATCTCTTTTCTAGTCTTTCGAAATTCATTTTCTAATGGTACAATGGCGGTAAAAATTAATCCAAAGGTTCTTGGCGTCTGAATGCGGCTACTAACGGAAATCACTGCTCCTCTGACAACACTGAGAAAGCCAGTTCAAATTAGGAATATTCAAACGCAGTAAAAATGGCGATAGATTTTACGCGTCGCAAAAATAGGCACTCACTGAAGGCCCACATTCGCGAGATTTTCGTGAATTAACGTGATTCCCTCACCCCAGAGCCAGTCAAAGTTCTGAAGTAGGACTAAATCATGCAATGATATTTACCATATTTTTGGCACAATTACACCTTTAAAAATATCTTTCTCGATAGGAACTTAAAAAGTTATTCGACAAATGAATATTACTCTGGAGCACATGTTGCTTTGGGTTTTATCTATAAAAGAAACATTTTCTTCATGATCCAAGTTATTTTGGACGAATTTCATGAAAATATGCCCTTTCCAAAACCGTGTATCCTATTCATACAAGCAATACTATTTTCAACAATATCAACATATTTTCTACCCAGCAGTGAAATACTCCACCGCGTAATTTATTAAAAGTGTCCTTTAGATACTTATTTATTCAAATTAACCATCATTCGAACTCCTTAAGTCATTAACACAATCACTCACACCAATCCATGGTGTTTCTTTTGGCTTTTCTCTTTCACAGATATGATATTTGCAGAATAAGTGGTTCGATATATTTTTATTCCTATCTAATTCTGATATACGCTGATATCTTTATATGCCCAGTCTAAATAAAATATATTAATTTTCAGTGATTGACTTCCCGAGAACCACTTCATATTACTTCCTATGCCTTTGTAAACCAACAATTTATAATCAAGCTGTTTCAAAAGAAATACTGAGATGCAGTGAAACTTGTCTACAGCGGAATCGCATGGTGCCTCAAAAATGTCCATTAAGGACAGTTTTCCTAATATACAGGTTCGAAGTACTGGGTAGGGAAAGTATTTTATGCAAGAGCATCTGATCTGTTCCAAGAATGAAAAGTTCACCCTGAACAAGTCCCCTCGAGAGAGAAACGGGGAAGATAGGAGAGACCGACCAGATATGATTAAGGAATATGTGGGAAATGTTAAGAGTTCAGCAGCAAGCAAAATCTCTTTAAAACAATGAATAACCTTCAATGTTTTATTCAGTCTTCCATAATTTACTCGATATTCTTCCAATTCATTTGACTTGAAATTGTCCCCTTCATTCTCACCTCATTCCTTTTCACCCCTTGGGAAATCACTGGCAGTGGTCATTATGTCTCCTCTATCTTACCAATGTGTGTCACCCTTGTTAATCGTACACCACACTCCATAATGGATACGAGGTCATTTATGTTTGTATTTAAATCACTGTTTTCATCGGTTATTAATTCTTCATGGAAAACAAATTGAGCTCTTTTCTTTTTCGGATTGAGAAATTTTCTGAGTGATTGTGGGATTGGAATTGGGCAGGAAATTAGCATGTGAAAAGTGGGACACAATTCAATGTGCAATGGATTGGCCAATAAACTGGGCCCTGTCATACGGGCTTCTTGGTTTTTTGTCTTCGTAATTTATGAATTACACTATAATTTTACCCGAAGGGAAGCCATTAAAAACAGGCAATTAAAAACAGGCATATTGGTTTTAGTTCCCGGAATCCCCCGAGGGATTTAATGGGGCGTAAAAGATTACTGAAAGTTGATTCGGTAATAGGGCACCAACCCTTGATAGATGTTCTCCACACTTACAAATAATTGGTGTTCTACAACGATGAAAGGGCACCCACACTTCGGTGTTATTTCATTCCAAAATTTTGCTCCAGTCATCGCTATGAGATCAATGAAAATCTAAATGATATTTAAAACTTGAATTTTCTTTACAATCCTTCTCAAATTTGAAATTTTAAAATTCACTTTCCTCTAATAGTATGAGTTAATGAAGTTATTGTTCTGAAATTTTGAAATTAGTGTTCTGAAGCAGCAAGCTACTGTTGAAAACGTTCTGATATTATTCTTCTGATACAATTCTTAAAAATTTCTTTGCTATTTACAGGAGTTATCAACATGTTTCTGGGCCTGTGCTCCGCCTTGGCACTACTTCAAATCTCCTGCATTCCAGCAGACGGTCAGAACATATTCTCATCACTGATTACGAGGAGACAAACAACAGACACTCAGGTGCCCAGGGGTTGTAAAAAATTAATTGATAGAAAATTAATTGCAATTAATTGTATCAATTAATTGATTGCCGCAGTATTACCAATTAAATGATTGATTGCTACAATCTCAATTCATTGCAATTAATTGTTACATTAGAATAACTTTAAAAATTTTGATAAAACCCTTTAAAATATATTATTGTTTTTACCAAAGCATATCAACAGAGGCGTATATTTTAATCAAATACTAGAATACAGTATTTAACCCTTACAATGCTACAGCTCAACAAGAGAGTGTACCCACAATGCTGAAAAAATAATTTTTGTTTTTATTGAAAACTTATACTACTATGATAGGCCACAAAATTAACAAACAAGAGAATATAAAAAAATCGTTATTTGGTTGAGGCGGTTTAAAATTATAGGCATTTATATTTTTGTCATAAGGTCGATTTTCGCGTGAAATCCTGCTTGAGGGAATTGTGGCACAACTTGGCATATGTGCCTCCGTTTCCACAAGCAGGCGCAGACCTTTAATTTGTTTCAATTTTGTTTCGAGACGTGTCATCTCGAGTCTTTACTAGTCGCCCCTCGTCTATACTCGCTTTGAGTTTCTGATGTATTCATCGTCGTGACTCTGTGGTGTTACGTTAAATAAGTGTCCTCTGTGTTTTCTGTGCATTGCCAAATGCACAGTAAAAAAATATTTTGACCAAACAGGCTCCGAAAACCTATAGAAGTGCAAGTGTGGAAAGAAACTGACCCAGAAAAAAGGAACTGGGTGGACCAATCTGCTGAATCATGTAAAGAGCCAGCACCCAGAGTATGCTATCATCCAAGAAAGTGGACAACAATCTTTGTCAAGTTTCCTCACATCGATTCCTTCTGCAGGCAGTTTAGTCAGTCGTTCAGCATTAAATGTTTATGGTTGGATCGAGTGGGTATGTGTTGGTCTAAAACCATTTTCTTTTACTGAAGATTCACTAACACGGAAGTATACAAAATTGGGAAGTATGACAAACGTGACATTAAAGAAGTACATGGAAAAACTTACTCAGGTAGTAGAAGAGAAAATATCGGATGAACTTCCCGATAATTTTTCGTTAGCAATTGATGGGTGGAGTAAGGGTTCAATGCATTTTATTGGACTTTTTTGCATCATATTTGTATAAGAATGAAAATGGCTACCGTATTGTTTTATTGGCATTTTCACCATTGGTGAATGAAACATCCTTCACTGCTTCTGATCATGTCGAATTTATTGAATATGTAATATATGTAAGTTTGTTCAACATGAATTTGGAAAACGTTGTCGCTATTACTGGTGATAATGCTGAAGTAAACAAATCTATAGCAAATTTGTGTGGGATACCATTGATAGGATGTGCCTCTCATAGATTTAATTTAGCAGTTTCTGCTTATTTAGATATGAAGGAAATTTTGCTTGATAAAATTAATGTACTGATGGGCAAACTAAAGTCGTTGAAACTGGCTGGTAGACTTCG
The DNA here is from genome assembly GCA_000376725.2 of Ladona fulva. Lineage (NCBI taxonomy): Eukaryota > Metazoa > Arthropoda > Insecta > Odonata > Libellulidae > Ladona > Ladona fulva. Next base: position 96,954 of record KZ309038.1, read on the forward strand.
GACACAAACACCATTACAACCTATCCAAAGAAATAAAACACGATGGTACATTACCTATGATATGATTGAAAGATACATTGAGCTCACGTCTTTTTTAGAATCTTTCCAAGATGACCCTAAAATTGTTGATTATCTGTTGACTCCACGCGAAAATAACAATCTACAGACTCTGGAAGACAATCTTAAGAAGTTATATACAGTAACAGATGCGTTACAGAGAGAAGAACTAGATTTGTGAGACGTTAGAGTTCTTTTTGATGAAATTCTTGCATTGTATCCTCATGATGAATTTCAAAAGTATCTATCAGCAGCCATTGTTCATAGCCCACATTTTGAAAATGGAGTTGTAAAAATTTTAAAGGGGACAGAAACAGAGTTAAATCCTGATGAAGTGACTTCTTTACAAAAGTAAAAAATTAGTGATTGAGGACGAAATTTTACAACAGCCACAAATACGAGAAAATTATGAATTTGCATCAGTCTGTTTGAAGAAGCATAAAATAAGCAAAATGTCAGTTCAGCAACACAGAGATTGTAGATTTTTGTTGCCTTCCTCAAATATCCTAGAACGCTTCTTCAGCACAGCAGGTTATGCTTTTAATGACTTTCGGCAACACCTTTTGCCAATGAATTTGGAAATGCAGCTGTTTCTTAAAGTGAATCGTTCTTTCTGGGACGAAGCAGCAGTTGCAGAAATATGTAATGAGCACTGAGTGTAAAAATTCACCTTTTTGTTAATAAAGGATTTTTATGTTGCAAGGCTTTTTGTTTTTATTTTCAGTCACATGTGCTCCTGAAATCAAAGCTAATACCATGTTATACATTTTGCAAAATAATTGACAATTAATTACAATTAATTGCAATTTTCGGCTGGTTAATGTAACAATTAAAATTAATTGATTGACAGAATAATAATTGATTGTGAATGCTCCAATTAATTTTTTACAACCCCTGCAGGTGCCGCCTACGCCATGTCCTATTATATTCCAGTACAAATACGGGTCTAATGGATGGTATGGACAAATATCCATATCACCCGCTCTTGGAAAGGACTCCAGCGGGAAGCTAATACCAATTTACCTGGACGTTCAACTAGCTTTGCCAGCTTCTTTGCCATCGGTGAGTGGATGTTTCATTGAATTATCCGCTGCGCACAAGGTGTTCGAATAAGCACCACGATTTGGAAGCATAATGTTGAGGTTTATTTATTATTAATCCGAAGCACATTATCATTTCATATTAATCCGAAGCACATTAGACGCGTCCTTATTTTAAATAGAATATTTGGGAAGAATTTGAGTAACTATAAATAACTGCGTCTTTAAAATCAAATCGATCTTTAATTACTTCAAAACGGTGGCTTCATTCTGAGGTGTCCTAACTCTGTCCTCTCCTATCTGAGGTCTTCTCTTGAGAAAGGGCTATTTTTCACTGACAACGCGCTGTTTATTCTGGCGCCGCTATGTGGATGAAGTCTTTTGCATATGGGACGTAGAAGCAACTGAATGACTTTCCCAACCACCTGAACTCCGTCCATAACTCATTTATTTTTACCTAAAGTCTCCTTCCGACGGATCTCTGAATTTCCTGGGGCCTCACCATCTCCGAGAAGAATGAAACGCCAACCTTTTCCATTGACCGAAAACACGCTTACGTGGACCTAACGGGTATCCCCATTCCCATAAGCTCACAGCCTTGCACTTAATGATTCACCGCCTTACCCCCTTCTCTATTCAACAAAGATCTAAAAACTGTCAAACCGACCGCAAATTATGCGCTCCTCCATTAGTGGAGGAGCGCAAAGTTTCAATTTCAAACAATGAACCATCACCGCCCGAAAATCACTCTGTGAGCCACCTTCCACTATGGAGAAGATTTCCTTCCTTGAGAAACCCATCATACCTCCTCGGGAGAATACTTACAGATAACATCCTATACTATCCTCTATACCCCTAGAAACATCTGCTTTCTACACCCTTAGAAACCAAAAATTTTTATGCACTTTCAAAGACAGGAGAGACTTGGCCTCTCTGGGGTCTCCTTGGGGTGTATGAATTTTTCCTGCCACCATCTACTCCTTCCTTTTCTAAATCCGAATTGATCTGCATTCCTCCAGTTTTTTTAAGTCTTCCATTTAATACTCTTGATAACATTTTTGCAGCACATGTAATAATATTTATTGTTTTATATTCTTCACACTTTATAGAACGGGAATGTGAGTTATAACCGGGTGGTCGGGTCGAAACCGGGTACCACTGTTCTGTCCTACTTATTGCTGCTACCTGCCAAGCAATGGCAGAAATAAGACCCTGTCCCCCCTGAACCCCTGTGTGACCCCTGTCTTAAGGAGAATCAGCTGGCAACTAGCCATTGTCCTGTAAGAAATCGTTCGGTTGTGACCAGCGGTTTTGTATTTCAGTGATTTCTAGTTACAACTTTCCATTTAACTGCATCGATTCCTACTGACGTACTTCTGGAGTGAAAGTATAGGTATGCACACGGTATGTAGTTTATTTCTTTATGTGTACGCAGATATGATTGCATTCCTGTTTCAGGGTGATTGTTTGTCCTGGTCATATTTTTCTTTGCAACTACTAGAGGGGTAAAACCGGGTATGATGCGCGGGGCAGGACTGGGTGGTACACGATTTTACCCCACCTATTTCGCGCTGCGCAGTAATTGAAATTAAATCGAAAACTTTGTTTAATATTAAATGTGTGTGTGCTAAAGGCTAATATTTGAAATACAACTTTACAGTCATTGTGTAAGCTGCAAAGGTTTTATCTTGTACGATACATATTAAAAATATATTTTTTTGAAAGTGATTAGTTCTTTAGTCAGATGCTGGAATAGGATGCCAAAAACATACGTCAGAAAGTAAAAGAGGCAGTCTTGGGACCAGTTAGTTATAAATGGAGCTAGCTATAAATGAGTTAATTTTAGGCAATGTGGGGTATTTGAAAGCTTTTAAGTTATATCAAGTCTCTCAGTCCACATTAGAAAATAGAGTGAGAAAGAAAAGCGATGAGATACACATGGTACACATGCTTTGAATTTAGAAGAAGAAATTGAAAGAGAAAAAGTCTGCTGCAGCTGGGAATTGAACCCGGGTTCAATTCCCAGCTGCAGCAGACTTTTTCTCTTTCAATTTCTTCTTCTAAATTCAAAGCATGTGTACCATGCGTATCTCATCGCTTTTNGGTGTAAACAGCAACATAATATGTTCAGGAACTGTTGGTAAGAAAAGGTTGCTTTGTTTCTCATTGCCATTGTAAATAAAAATAGAATAACATACTTTTTTATAGAATACTGTACTGACCTTTCAATTCTTTCAGGGTAAGTCTAAAAATTATTTATGTATCTGATTAACCATGAGACTATGAACATCTAGTATATAAAATAATGATCAATAATAATAATATATAAAATGATGATGAGTGGTGGGCTAGGGCACCTTGTTGTCCATGAGGTGAGAAATCACCCTAAAGGCAGATGAGTCTTTTCAAGACCAATGGCATCAGGATGGAAAAGGCAAGAGAAAACCATTCCATTAAAGATCTTCATGCTATCCCTAGTCCTGCTGGACAATCCAAACCACATCAACATGAATACTCCTGCAAAGAAATTTTCTGGAGTTAAAATATGTCCACAATCGGATCTCTGGGTGTACACTTTTTCAGGAGAAGCATGCACCATGCAAACAAAGGATAAGAAGAAGAAGTCTCTCTCCAGTTTATGCGTAGGAACCTGGAATGTAAGAACTATGAACAGGAAAGGGAAGCTAGAAAATATAAAGAATGAGATGATATGATTTGACGTCCATATTCTTGGACTGAGTGAAGTAAGGTGGGAAGGCAAAAGGGAGCTTCAATCTGGTGACTTCAAAATGGTACATAAAGGAGGAGAAAACAGGCAAAGAGGAGTAGGAATAATATATAGAAGAATCTTGGAAAAGTTTATCATGAAAATCATACTGATGAGCGACAGAGTAATATGAATGAAAGTAATATCAGAACCAATATAAACTCTTATTGTTCAAGTCTATATGCCAACCTCAAATACAAAAGAAGAAGAGTTTGAGGGAGTCTATGATCAGATAGAAGAATTGTATGAAGGGAATGGAAAAGGGCAAGTAAGATCAGTGATAATGGGAGATTGGAACAGTGTGGTTGGAAGAGGAAGATAGGGAAATATTGTTGGCTCATGTGGATTGGAAAAGAGAAATGAAAGAGGAGAGAAATTTGTGAATTTTTGTGAGTCTATGAATTTGTGGATAGCTAACACCTGGAACAAAACCCACGAAAGAAGACTATATACATGGAAAAGCCCAGGAGATAGAGCCAGATATCAAATAGATTTTATTACAACAAATCAAAGATTTAACAAATGCATAGAGAATTGTAAAACTCTCCCTGGAGCAGATGCCGATACAGATCATAACCTCCTTGTAGCCAACCTAAAAACTAAACTGAAACACATTAAAAGAAAAGGGGTAATGACAATTGGGACTTAAGATCCTTAAAGAATGACTCTGCTATTATGTATGGAAAGAAAGTCGATGAGGTACTAGCAAAAACAGATAAAAGTTTAGATATAAATGAGGAATGGAAACTAGTGAAGAATGCTATCTGGAAAGGACTGGATGAATGTATAGGAAAAGTACAAAAGTATAAGAAGAGCAAAGAGTGAATAAGAGAAAAAACTATTGAAATATTAATTATGCGGGTTTTCATAGTTTTCTGTGAAAAACTTAGCTTCAGGAAGCGAACAAAGTCTAGCCACGAAGTTTTACCCCACTTTCCCATACTAACTTTTTTGGCATTGGCATCATCATTGTCTTCATGATGTGATCTGGTCAGGATCCAGCGCCAGATATTTCATTGCACTTTTCAACTACTTCTTTGACATGTGCCCTATTATTTTAAGCATTTGAAAAATTGTATTGGAGTTTCATCTATTCTTTTTGATTTGCCGATTTGCATATGCTTAAATGCTTATTCTGTTTCAGATCAAAGCATTTTAAGACCTCTCTCCTTTGCTGTCTAATCTCTTCTCCTATGATGAAATCCTTCAGTTTCTCACTTGCTTTACACAAATCTTCTTTTGATGTTTCTCTTCTTAGCTCATTGTTTTATTCACAATACATTTCTCTATTGCTTTCCCCATTTTTATATTTCCTTCTTTTCTTCATTTCCTTCAGCATCTCTGTTGTTATCCATGTTTTTTTTGCTCTAGAATCTTTGAGTAACCTTTGACTTTCTCTGCTACTCTTGTAAAATAATCCTATATTTTCCTCATCTGGCTTCTTATTTTCTTTCTTCTCTTCAATCATTCCCTTTGTTGGTATTTCACCCACCTTTTCTTTTCCCAGTTTCTCCATATTGTCTAAATTCAAATTTTGCTCTACATTTTCTTTTTCAAATTTCTTCAATGTTATGTTCATTACAATTATCAGCAATATATGATCTCTGGCAACATCTGCCCCCCGTAGTCCACATGCTCTCTTCACTGCTTTCCTGAATCTGTTCTCAATTAGAATGGTTTATTTGGCAACAAGCTCTTCTCCCAGAGATATCCACATATACCTCTTTCTTTTATGATTTTTAAATCATGTGTTGGTTATAAATAGTTTTTTGTCTTTACAAAATTCCACCAATCTATTGCCCCTTTCATTTCTTCTTCTCAACCTGAATTTTTCCACCACTCTCCCTCTCCCACAACTGCATTACAGTCACCCCCTAGTTTTTCTGCAACAGTCCTCTTCTCCTTCTAATCTATTTTCAATATTATATTATTATTATAGTTTTATTCTCACATTTTGTGGTATCTTTGAAAATATTATTATCATTATTATTATAAAACACTTTATACGGCGAGGTTAGGCCCAAGTCTCTTACACCTAACCATTGACATTTAATGTCTTTCAGAGATATGTTGGAAAATTGCAATTGGCAGAAACCAATGAGATGGTGTGGCAGAAAATCAGGAATGGAAATCCAAACAACCCTATAATTTATCAAGTGCTCTTTCCTCTCAGTTATCCATTACCCTCTGTACTCAGCATTGGTGTAAACAGCAACATAATATGTTCAGGAACTGTTGGTAAGAAAAGGTTGCTTTGTTTCTCATTGCCATTGTAAATAAAAATAGAATAACATACTTTTTTATAGAATACTGTACTGACCTTTCAATTCTTTCAGGGTAAGTCTAAAAATTATTTATGTATCTGATTAACCATGAGACTATGAACATCTAGTATATAAAATAATGATCAATAATAATAATATATAAAATGATGATGAGTGGTGGGCTAGGGCACCTTGTTGTCCATGAGGTGAGAAATCACCCTAAAGGCAGATGAGTCTTTTCAAGACCAATGGCATCAGGATGGAAAAGGCAAGAGAAAACCATTCCATTAAAGATCTTCATGCTATCCCTAGTCCTGCTGGACAATCCAAACCACATCAACATGAATACTCCTGCAAAGAAATTTTCTGGAGTTAAAATATGTCCACAATCGGATCTCTGGGTGTACACTTTTTCAGGAGAAGCATGCACCATGCAAACAAAGGATAAGAAGAAGAAGTCTCTCTCCAGTTTATGCGTAGGAACCTGGAATGTAAGAACTATGAACAGGAAAGGGAAGCTAGAAAATATAAAGAATGAGATGATATGATTTGACGTCCATATTCTTGGACTGAGTGAAGTAAGGTGGGAAGGCAAAAGGGAGCTTCAATCTGGTGACTTCAAAATGGTACATAAAGGAGGAGAAAACAGGCAAAGAGGAGTAGGAATAATATATAGAAGAATCTTGGAAAAGTTTATCATGAAAATCATACTGATGAGCGACAGAGTAATATGAATGAAAGTAATATCAGAACCAATATAAACTCTTATTGTTCAAGTCTATATGCCAACCTCAAATACAAAAGAAGAAGAGTTTGAGGGAGTCTATGATCAGATAGAAGAATTGTATGAAGGGAATGGAAAAGGGCAAGTAAGATCAGTGATAATGGGAGATTGGAACAGTGTGGTTGGAAGAGGAAGATAGGGAAATATTGTTGGCTCATGTGGATTGGAAAAGAGAAATGAAAGAGGAGAGAAATTTGTGAATTTTTGTGAGTCTATGAATTTGTGGATAGCTAACACCTGGAACAAAACCCACGAAAGAAGACTATATACATGGAAAAGCCCAGGAGATAGAGCCAGATATCAAATAGATTTTATTACAACAAATCAAAGATTTAACAAATGCATAGAGAATTGTAAAACTCTCCCTGGAGCAGATGCCGATACAGATCATAACCTCCTTGTAGCCAACCTAAAAACTAAACTGAAACACATTAAAAGAAAAGGGGTAATGACAATTGGGACTTAAGATCCTTAAAGAATGACTCTGCTATTATGTATGGAAAGAAAGTCGATGAGGTACTAGCAAAAACAGATAAAAGTTTAGATATAAATGAGGAATGGAAACTAGCAAAGAATGCTATCTGTAAAGGACTGGATGAATGTATAGGAAAAGTACAAAAGTATAAGAAGAGCAAAGAGTGAATAACACAAGAAATGCTTGATAAGACGAAGGAAAGAAGGAGGTACAAAAATAGCAATACTGAGGAAGGTAAGAACCAATACAAAAAATTGAATAACAAATTACAAAGAATTACGGATAAAGCCAGAGAAGTTTGGATGCTTGATAAGATGGAGGAAAGAAGGAGGTACAAAAATAGCAATAATGAGGAAGGTAAGAACCAATAAAAAAATTGAATAACAAATTATGAAGAATTACAGATAAAACCAGAGAAGTTTGGATGCAAAATCAGTGTGAAGCAGTAGAAATTCGGGAGCAGCAGGGGAAATTAGAGGAGATATACAATGTAGCAAGAAGTTTACAAAGAACAGAACCAAGGAAGATAAGTAAAAAAGGGATTAAAAATAAGAATGGAGAGATGGTCATTAATATAGAAGAGAAAAAGGAAGTGTGGATGGGATATGTTGAAGAGTTTTACGAGACAAACACTGACAAAATAAATTCTTTAAAGCTGGAAGATGTAAATGAATGCGATGAGGATAACATAGGACAGAGAATTGAGAAATGGGAGGTTGAGAAAGCAATTAAAGATTTGAAGAGTGGTAAAGCTCTTGGCTATGATAAGATTCCATCAGAAGCATTGAAAAATTTGGGAAGAGAAGCAATTGACAGAATTACCAACTTAATAAACGACATATATGAAACAGGTACTTGGCCTGAAGAACTATTAAAAACAATACAAATCCCGATACCAAATAATAATGACGCCAAAGAATGTAAATATTATAGAACCATCAATCTAATATCCCATATTACCAAAACAATCTCACATGTAGTATTAAGAAGGATTGAGAAGAAGATTGAAGAGAACTTGAACTGATCAATTTGGTTTTAGGAAAGGGAAGGGCACAAGAGATGCGATTGGATGCCTTAGAATGTTAGTTGGGAATTTTATGAAAATGAACAGGTCACTGTATATATGTTTCATAGGTTGGGAAAAAACTTTTGATAATGTTAAATGGAGCATACTATTGAAATTATTGAAGAATGTTCAAAGATATTGGAAAGACAGCCGGTTTATAGAATATAAAAGAGCTATACACTAGACAGAGTGATAATGAAATTGGAGGATGAAGAAACAGGAAAAATGAGGATTAGTAAGGGAGTTAGGCAAGGATGCTGCATGTCACCAGTCTTGTTCAACCTTTACGCAGAAAATCTAATGGAAATGGCACTAAGGAAGGCTAAAGGGGTCAATGTTGGAGGAATAAAAGTAAAATCCATAAAATATACTGACGATCAAGCAATTGTGGCAAAGACAGATAAAGAACTACAGAAAATGATCGAAAGTATATTTAAGGTCGAGGAGATGTATGGAATGAAAATAAATATAAATAAAACTAAGGTTATGAGGATTGGGAAGGAAGGTGGTGATTTAAATATCTTATTAAAAGGTCAGCAGCTAGAGCAGGTTGAATTTTTCAGATATCTTTGTAGTCTGATAAATAATGCTGGCAACTGTACTCAGGAAATTAAGAGTAAAATAGGCATGGGAAAGAAAGCATATGAAAAATTAAAAGCTCTTCTAACAGCCAAGAAAATACCCATCACATTAAGGAAGATATTTGCAAAATGCTTCATCTGGAGTGTGGTCCTATATGGTTCAGAAACTTGGAAATATAGGAAGTCAAAAGTTAAGTACCTTGAGTTTTAAATGTGGCTGTGGAGAAAGATGATGAGAGTGAGATGGAAAGACAAAGTGAGGAATGACAATGTTTTGGGATGGATTGAAGAGGAAAGAGCAATCATCAACACAATCAAAAGAAGGAAGGCAAACTGGTTGGGAGGCATGATTGCTTACTCTGTAGGATAATAGAAGGAGAAGTTAGAGGAAAACACAGAAAAGGAAGACGGAAATTTAATATGCTTACAGATTTGCAGGAAAACAAAACCTATCAGGGAATAAAAAGACAGGCAGAAAGATTTGGAGAACTTCAGCTGAAACCTGTCCCCAGACAGATATACTATAAAGAATGAATTATACGAGCAACTCTGAGATTAACAACATTTTTTATCTTGTTCCTTGAATATTGGAATTTTCTCAATCAACTTGAGCAAAAGTATGTCTGAAATAATTTTGTCTTAATGAGTTTTGTGTCTAAGCTGAGTGTAGTGTCTATACTCAATTGTGTCTAAAGATTATTCTTTCAGACTGATAATATTCCATAACATTATGCCATTTCCTTCAATTGCTGTAAAGAATTAAGTACACCAAGAAAAAAGTTTCTAACCTGCTGAAACTTCATTAAAAGATTAAGGACCCCATGTCCATATGGAAGTTATAGCAACACAGATGACAGTCTGACAACATCAGTCTCAATACATGCAAGCATGACAACACTCAATGCTCTACATTTAATCTAGTTGCAAAAATATCTCAGTCTAGATGCACCATAAGAATTGATTTTAAGATATGCTATCTCTATCTAAACTGTTTAATTTGTTGAATGATATAATTTGCAAGGAAGAATAATGCTAAATTTATGTTAATTCTTTTATACTTTTGATAACCAAGCTGTTTCCATCAGATAAATAATGATCACTAATTTTGAATTATTCTTTTCATCTTTAGCTCAGATTCCTGGGCGTTTGATGACTACCATCAACTTAAATCACAAGTTCTTCCCATATTCAATTCCTCCCAATTCTGGAGGTCGACCAAATGTAAATACTCAACTTCAACCACAAACTGAATCTCAAAATGTTATTCGGCCAGCTGAATCATCAATCAACAACTTTCCTATCTCTAATTCTGAAAGCGTTGCTTTTAAACCTCAAGTAATTCCCTCACCTAGCACCACTTCTACTCCTCCCATTGTCTACAGCCAGCAAACTACTCCAGCACCTGTAAATCTTAATAACAGGCCAAGCAGTTCTCAAGGATCCGAAGGTATACTTTTGTCCTGATCTCATTCTAAACAATAGTTTTTCATTGAAATTCATTTTTGTCATGAACATTATCAAATGATGAGAGATACCTTTTGATATTATCTCAAATTATTTTTCAATCAAAATGTAACATATTTAGAGAAATTATTTATCTTTCTAGGCAAATGTGGAAAACCATTAACGAGCAACTTTTTGGTGGTCAATGGAGAAGCGGTGACCAAGAGAGGAGAATGGCCGTGGATGGTTGCTCTATTTCACAACATAAATGATGGGGTGGGCATTAAATATAACTGTGGAGGAACATTAATTAGCAGATACTATGTTCTTACAGGTAGATAAGATTCAAGGTAGCTTAATTGCAACACTTATTTCCTCCAATGAGACTCATTTTATTTTTCTCCTAGAAACAAAGATTTCAACAATTCAAGTTCCTTTTTCTAATAATAATACCTTCTGGGAGTTAGATTCTTTACATACCTCAGAACTTAGTCAAGCATTTATAACCAATAAATTGACATACATAAATTACTTGCATAAATTAAGAATCAATATTCAATTTCAGCTGCTCATTGCATAGAATATGGAGGTAGAAGACTAACAGCAGATCAGTTACTTCTTTACCTGGGAAAGTTTAATCTAAACAAATGGTCAGAGGATGGAGCGCAAACAAGTGAGGTGAAAAATATTTATGCGCATCCTGAATACAAAAACTCTGCAGATGCTGATATTGCAATGCTGGAATTAACTATTAGAGCTGAATATAGCCCTTACATTCAGCCAGCTTGTGTATGGTCTTCACATAATTCTGCCTTAGATCCTTTAGTTGGAAAACTTGGAGTAGTAAGTAAAATATAGTCATTTAAATTAATTATAATATTTTCTCTGCATTGATAAAAGGAAGATTTCACTATGAACAGAGAAATTTAATATGATATTGAATGGATGAAACTGTATTTTTCTCAGAGAAATGGCAATTTCAGAATATTTAACAGCTAAAATTCAAACTTTCCTCAGAAAAATTTAGTCTCAAATTGCCAAAATTGCCATAAAATTTCCCGAATGTCTGTCTTTCAATTTAAAAATCTGATATGAATACCAGGTTACAACTATATTTACTTGAAGACAAAGTAGGAGTAAAATATTCTGTTTATATTTAACCTTGACCATTCTTTATTTATGTATCCTGGAAAGAGTTTCAAAAATATTAAGAATATAGTGCTTAAAATCATATATGTAATGGGACTTAAGAGCTTACCTAATTCAAACATTTTTAAATCGAAAAGTCAATGACAAATGTTGTTGATGTTTGAATCAACTTTTTGTTGTGTTCAGGGTTAGTCAGGTATTGGGAAGGTTGTTGGGTGAGATTAGTCTGAAACTATTAAAGGTATTCCCAAAAATCTTAAAATATAGTCGGAAATGATTTCATGTAATAGATTCTTATTGAGGGAACCCATACTACCCTCATTCAAAGATAGAAATAGCTCACTGTTAGAGACTAGGGGTTGTTAGAAGGATAGTTAATAGAATAACATAAAAAGCAGATAACAACATAAAAATGCAATCTTAAGAAATAGTCCAGAATGTTCTCCCATAATGTAATTTTATTGAGGGAATTATAATTATGCTGCCATGTTATGAGCTGTCATCTGTGAGGGTATGGGTGTAGAAAGCATAAGTTCTGATTATGGGTGGAAAACGTGTATTACAGCAGTCAGTTCAACATGTGTGTTGGTCATGACTGTAATTAAATGTCATGCTGCATGCTCTTTTTACATTATTTTTGTGAATACTTTGTTTAATAGTCCAGTCTCTTAGTCTTAAATTTTGATTCCTTTTTATGAAGGAATTTATGGAGAACTTATGAGGAGTAGAGGCTAGGAGAAATTCATGCTTGGAAAAAAGTCTTTTCTTCTCAAGCAATGAATGGCAGTAAGACAATACTTAAAATTTACAGAACAGTTAATGTATCAAAATTTTCCTGGATAAGCATTTTTATATGATGATGTTAAATAAAGCAAAGCAAATTGAGTCACAAAGGCGACTGCTGAGACAGACCACAGAATATTCTATATAACAGTATAAACACAATATTAATTTTCTTTAGATGAGCTTTCATTTTTTATAATTAACAAAAAAATAGGCAAATTCATACCATCCTTTGTAGAGATTAATAAACTTTTGATGATTCCCTTTGATTTTTGAAGAATAAGAATTAACATCCAATCTTGAAAATTATTTTGAATTATTTCAGCAAATGCTAGAGCTATCACCAGTACAGTACTCTTCATTTCATCTCCTTAATGATAAACTAGATACATTGCATTCCAAGCATTAACTTTTCAGACATGGGAAAAAGCTTTAAGAATAAGTTTGAATGAAGAGTGAATAGGAATCTAGTAGGTTGTTTATAGCAACATTTCATGTAACTTCATATTTAAAAATACTTTTTAAAAAGTAATACGATATACTATTCAAAGGCTATTTATTTAAGCAACCATGGTTTCAGTGTTAGGTTGCATCATCATTAGGTTATTTTGATGATGGAGTGAACCACCTAACACTGAAGCTATGCTCGTTTAAATAAATAATCTGTGGGCAGTGTATCATACTACTTAAAAGTTATTTTGAATAAGAATCTAATAAGACTTTTGTTCAGAAAGATTATTTAGTTAATCATTCACATACCATGAGAATTTCTTGCCGATATAATCTGAATTTTCTCTCATAATGTAATAAAAAGTTGCTTTTGGTTATTAAACTGCATAATAATATACAGAAATGCAAAACACTGCTATTTGATGACAGTGAAATATAAATTTAGACAGTAGCATTCATACATTCAAACTACTTTTTATATAATAATGGTAAATTAGCATATGAAGAAAAATTGTTTCAATTTTTATTGTTTGATCGGCATTAAATTTAAATAGCTAATTTTCATTGACAACTGGTTTTCCAATTTCCAAATCTGCATTTTGTTATTGATTGCCCAACTCTCAGGTGCTTTTATTTTTACTGGTTTAAAATATGTATAGCATTATGGTGCATTACTCTACCATTATTATTATACAAGAATTCTATAGACATTAAGAAATATATCATTTACCAATAATACACTGAATCTAGTAGGTTGCAGGTTTTGATTCATTTTATTTTATACTTTATTACTTTGCTTTGTTTTCATAAATGTACCAATTCTCCTTGTAAAATGGTGACTGCCCATATATTGGTAAATAAATAAATAAACTCAATAACAAAATAACAGCTCCTACGGAACTTAGCAGACATTAGACTAAACATAAAAACATTCCAACTCATGCAATTGAAATAAATGAACCATGGTAAAAATTACTGTACAAATGTTGATTAAATATAACATGATATATAAAATAAAAATTCAAGAATTTGTGTTTTGAAAGAGAGAAAAAATTCTCTTTAATTTTTATTAGTATACAATTGTTATGGAAAAATATTGTTTATTTTTGATAATTTTGCACCTTAATCTGTAACTGTTAACATCCAAGGATTAAGTAGATAAATTGAACAGTACAGTACATTTGGGCATAATTTAACAAATTCATGTCAAATGAGGGTAAAAATCAACCTCTGTAAATCCTGTTTTTCCTGATTTCCTGTTCTATGAAATTTGTGTAAATAAAAAATCATTATGGTAAAATAAACACTTAAAAAAAGTCATTATGTTGTATTTGCAACATTTAAAAACCCCTTTTTGTTATTTTTTCAGGTTGCTGGTTGGGGATTAGATGAAAATAACAAGCTCTCATCTGCAGTACCAAAAACTGTTAAAATGCCTATTGTTTCCCAAGAAGAATGTTTAAGATCTGGTCAGAGCTACACAGTATTAACTTCTACTCGCACATTTTGTGCAGGCTACAGGAATGGTAAGGATGATTGCCTTCCACCATAAAAAAGCAGTAGAATTTAAATTCTGTTTGTATTTTCAGTTTAACTGGTAAACAGCATCCTAGAAAAGGTTTATACATGTATGTGTATACACATACATACATAGTTACACATGCATAGTTTTTTAATTAGGTCAGTACTTCTTTTATACTAAAATCTCTAGAGAATCAAGTAGCAGATGCAGAGTACATTAGTATTCCACATAGAATTTGCAAAAATTGCCACAGCCTTCATAACTCAGCATGAAGAAACTGGCAGATTAAAAAATGAGAATGGGAGTATGGCAAGGTGACAGTGTACCATCAATCTTAATTACAGTTAAGAATTTCTTAAATACTCTTCTCAGAGAAGGCTCAGAGAATGGGGAGTAAATCTGCACTTTATAGATGTTATAATGTTCTCAGTGCAGATGATTAAGCTGTGAGACTTTAAGAACTAAATACAACAGGATGGAAGACTTGTCTCAGGAAAACTTAATGAAAAAAAAGTAATGTGTACCATATTTATATGGTACATATTACCTTTGTTATGTGTATCATATTTATATGGTAAAAAATTGCTGCTGTGTCTTTCAAGACACAGTTGCAAGTAAGGCAAACCCTCATTTCAGTAGGGCTTGAGAAAAAAAAATATATTAACAGTCTGTGCAAAAGTGTGGTACCACAATAACTTAAGCTATAAACTTCACTGAATCAGGCGAGGTGTTGTGGTAATCCATAATGGAAAGAATCTGACAAAGATTTGTACTTTTACCACAGAAAGTTTTTATTAACAAAAAACAATAACACGACCGGTTTCGACAATTGATCGTCATCTTCTGGACCAGAAATGATATTGTTTTTTGTTAATAAAAACTTTCTGTGGTAAAAGTACAAATCTTTGTCAGATTCTTTCCAACTTAAGCTATAGTACCTTTTAGCTCTTATGCTTCAGAAGAGCGAAATGGTCTATTTCTAATTGTGGACCCTCACATAAGCTGGGGGGGTGATTTTTTTAGCCATAATTTTGAAAAAGCCACATATTGTATGTTGTCAAATACAGTGATTCTTTAGCATTACAAGCACAGACCAATAGAAGAAATCCATATGGATATCAGCTCAAAAACTATAAGAATTGGTAAAAATGGGAGAGAAAAACCGGCTTAATGAAAGGTAAGTGTATATTCACTTAAAACATAAGGGTAAACAGAAGTGGAAATATTGATCTGCCAGGGACTTGTATTAAATGTTATATTTAATGGCTGAAGTTCCTTTGGAAGGAAAATGCATCTAAAATAATTGGTTTCGAAGAGGAAAGTCTTCCAACCATGCATTCTAATAGTTTCAACTCATGGAAGTGAAACTTAACTGCCACAATAAACAGTCACTACAAGTTATCTTAAGAAAAATGCAGTACTGTGTACTTAAATAAACAAGAAAAAAGAGAAAATGGGTTAGAATAACGGCAAGACTGATTGATATTACAGATAATATATGACTCGTAAGAGCAGTGAAATAGATGAGGTAGAGCATGTGAAGAGAAGAAATGATTGCCATTGGCCATCAGCAGTTCTCAACAGAATACAGATGTGAAGAGACTGAGATAAAGACAAATGAAACAGAAAACTTGAGTATCAATTCATAATCTGGCAAAGAGAATCTCAAAGTAGAGGATTGGATAACACTTACTCATGGGTCCATTGTTAACAACTGTCAGTGTCATGCAGAACCACTTTACTTCAACATGTGATACAGTACATTCATTTTATCCCAAAATAATATGACCCTAATCTATTGAAAAGGGAAAGAGAGTACCAAGTGTATCCTACAGAAATTCATCATTTTCTCTTTGCAAAGTATCCAGAAATGGATACTTTGAGTATCCATTACATTACTGATGAGTAAATATTAATTTATCCATACCCTAACATTGGAGACAGATGCAAGCTCCCTCATCCACTAGCCTAGCCCTGATCACCAATGATAATGACATACATTTGATATTTTGTATTATGCTGTAGTTGTTTTTACAGAAAAGGGAAATTATTGGTTCGGAACTGAAGCTTGCTGTTAATGAAGATGAGTGAAATTTTCAAACAACAACAATTCTCCATAAAAAGTGACAGTTTATGCAGAGAAGTTTCATTAGTTCTTTAGGAATACAAGGTTGCATGGTTATCAACACTCTCTACTGATATTAAAAATGTCCTCAAATAACAAAACCACATAAAAAAAATTAATGCATCTGATGTCATTCTTTTCAGGCTCAGCACCATGTAATGGAGACAGTGGTGGAGGTTTTATGATACCAATGCCAGATGAAGAATGGGGAGGCACGAAATGGTTTGTACGAGGAGTGGTCAGCACGTCTCTATTGGGATCAGGAAAAGTTACATGTGATGCAAATAACTTTGTCATCTTCACCGATATTGCTAAGCATGGTTCTTGGATTTCACAGTTTACAGGAGTGTGACAATAGTTAGTTCAAGCAAGTGAAATAAATACAAAATCATTTGTTTCAAAGAAGAATGATTCTCCATCATCCAATCACAGTAGGAGATGTACAAGAACATTTTATCATGAAACTTCTCTTAATTTAACAGTGTTGTGTGTTCCCATTATAAGCAACTGGTGACTTAAGGATGTTGTATTCAGAAACAACATTTTGGAGCCGCAAACAAGAAATGTTTTGAGCACCATCTCCTCATGATGTTTTTACTATACAATAATATACCATTCAGATAGATGGTGAAACAGTATTTCTCAATAAATTCAAAACAATGAAATTTTCTATATTTGATGGGGGTTTACAGCAAAGATAAAAACAAATCAAAGAGAATGCAACAACAGCCTTACTCATTAGCGCTTTACTTTGAAAAACAGAATGTTTTGGTGTATTTTCAAGAATCTGGAGTTGAAGGAATTTTTTATCCTGGTTTATTACTTCTTTTCTTCTGATTTTTCTTTCACCTCCCTCTTCAAATGGCTACCTTCAACATTTGTCCTAAACTCTTTCTCATTTTCTGTTAAATTTATACCATTTTGGCTGAAGTTTCCCTATTAATTTAATATCAATATGTATATGCCTTAGATAGACCTCTGACACCAACACTATCCAATTTTTTGGATAAAAGATTATGATTTACATGATCAAATGCCTTACTATAGTCTAAAAGGATAGCACAAGTACTAAGATTTTTATCAAGGACAGTGTTTAAGTGGTTGACAGTGTCATAAATGGCAGATTTAGTGGATCTATTCTTACGGAAGCCCTATTGGTAGTAGTAGTAGTATTGCTAAAAGTGTTTCGATAGCTTAGGTCATTTCGCACATAGGCTCCCACCGGGAATCGAACCCGGGACCGCTTTCACCGAAGTCGAACGCATTGCCCACTTGGCCACCCGGGAGCCCTCGCCCTATTGGTATAGTGACAAAATTCCAGCTACTTCCAAATAGGAGCTCAGGCGATTATTTATTTATTCTTACGGGATGAACCCCTTTACATAGAAAAATACACATAATTACACATTAGTTAAAAAATAGAGATAGTATAATTATAATAATGATGTTAGGAAAAATATATGAAATTTACAAAAGTACAAAGTATTACAAAGATTACAATAATCTTTTGAAAAATTTTGATTGTAGATACATAAGAACAGGATACATATATAAATAATTATATAATGGCCTGCTTATGCTAAGAAACCATTTACATTCAATAAATAAATACAACAGAGGGGAATAGAAAAATAATATGGAAAATCAACTTGATATAATGGAAACATGCAGATATTGATACGCTCAAAGAAAATTAAAATATGAAATCATAAAATAATGCAAACATAACAGATTGTAAATCTCATAAAATACATTACATTTGTTACATAAACATTTATAAAAAATAATTATTCTAATAGTTAAGAATATAATATTAGGATAGAATATAATAATAAGAATATAATAGTAGGAAGTCATAGAAGAGATGTCAATAGAATTTTGAAAATTAAAAAATACAAAAGATATCTCTCTGATAGGAAGATACTCAAGAAAATTTAAATATAAAGATCATAGTAGATAAATTAGAAGTTCTAGATACAATTACAGTAGCAACAACAATTATGGCATAATAGATTTTAGGGCTTTTTTAAAAGAGGCTAAATTCAAGGCAAAAAAACTTATACTTCAGGAAGTTCATTTGCAGTTCGAATCATTCTGACAATGGGACTGTTGTACATAGATCTATAAAGACCTTTGTAAAACAGACCTTTTTTCCTTGTGTTATAAGTACATGTGGAAATAGGTATCAGTTCAAGTAACTCAGGGAAAGATAGGTAATTGTTTAATAATTTATATAAGAAAAGTAGATCAAAATGTTGCCACCTTGAAGAAAGTGTTTTTAGACCAAAATCTCTATATGTTTCATGGAAGGAAATATTGTTAACATCATACCCTAATTTTCTTAAAAAAAATTCCGATGAAGCATCTTTGTACTTTTTCTAAATGGTTTATGTGGCAGTTATAGTGTGGGGACCACACAACTGAGCAGTACTCAGAATTAGGTACAACTAGGCTAGTGAACAGAGTCTTTATTGCGGATGGATCATTAAAATCTTTAGTAGCCCTTGATATAAACCCAAGCATTTGCTGAACTTAATTAACAATATGGTTATCAAAATATAAGCTGATGTCAAATAATACACTCAAATCGTTCACAGTGCTTATCCTTGTTAAAGATATATTATTAATTTGGTAATTGTGAAGAATGGGAGCTTTACACCGATGGAATGATATACATAAACATTTGCTTAAGTTAAGTTTTACTGCATTGTTGACACACCATTTATTAAGATTATCCACAGCATACTGAAGTAGATTACAATCAGATATAGATTTTACTTTAAAGTATAACTTTAAGTCATCAGCATACATAGTGAACAATTTAATCGGATTGAAATTTTCAGCTATATCTTTTATAAATAAGTTAAACAGAAAAGGTCCTAAGTGAGAGCCTTGTAGGGCTCCTGATGTTACAGCATATTCATAAGATGTGAACGATTTAATTTTCACAAGTTGTTTTCTTTCTATCATAATAAATTATGATCGGCTTCCTCAAAGATTTTGGCTAGCTGAGTTTGGATAGCGATTGGTCTGTAAGAATTGAAGTCAACTGGATCACACTTCTTTTTGTACAAAGGGATGGCTTTGAAAATTTTGAGAGAGGAGGGGAAGAAACCCTCTTGAAAAGATGTATTTAGAAGGTACACTATGGGAAACTTAACAAATTCAACCGAAGGTTGGATAATGAGGTTGGGTACATCATCAATGCCAGAACTACAACTAGAGCCACAGTTGGTAATTATGATTTTAAGTTCATTTTCAGAGAAGGGAGAGAGATATAGAGAAGAATTAGAATTAGTAATCGGTAAGTGAACTGATGGATCATTGGGTTTGGCACAAGAGGAGAAAGTGGTGAAATGATTATTTAACTTAGAAGCAAGAGAGCACTGATCTTGCACATCAAAGGATTGAGGTTTATCCCTGCGTTTGGATTCATTATTGATTTTTCAGATCTCATGAGATTTATTTTGGCAATTATTGAGTCTATCATTATTGTACATTCTCTTTGCTGTATTAAGAATTGAATGATATTGTTTTTTGAGGGTTTTATAACATTACAATGAATACATACAATTACACTGAAAGAAAAGGTAATAATTAGGCCAAATAGAAATAGAGGAAAGTGTGACCCTACATTAGAAATTCTGTTTTGTCTTGTTTTGCAAAGCATTCTATGCACGATGAGACAGTACAATCATCTACTGAATAATGTAAGACTTTTCCTACGTTCTTTTTTATTTCAATCAAAGTTTAGGTTAGGAATGCTTCAAGTAGCTTCAAAGTTCACTTCAAACATATGCTCTGCTCAAAATTAAGAATATCAATCTCGGTTGAATGTTTCTTATCATTAATCTAATAGCTCGCCCTAAAAAACACAGTAGTATGACATCTAAACCTGAAAAAGCATGACATTTTATAACTGCAACGACCCTATTAGGGGGCTGCTGCATTGTGCGTTGCCTATCCCTAAGGATACTAATAAAATGTCTAGCACTGATTGACTGTTAATTTTATTGCAACTGCGTACTGCGTTGTTATTCGATAACTATAAACAATTTTAATTTAAAAGATCGTAATCGTAAACAACGCTTACTGATATACTGCCGTAGAAAAGTAAATGTAATAATTTTCGTTTTTATAAACAGACCAAACTTATCGGATGTACTCTGCTTCTTTCTTTAGATGCCATAACTTTGCACTATCCCCCATAGCATTTACAGCAAATCGAAGGGTTGTAAAATGTCTCTCGGAATCATCGCATCGTCTTTCATCGAGAAATCAAGTGAAGGTGGCGAATGAAGTGATTAGAAGGACTTACATATATATCCAATTTCGTGATAAATTGATGCTACGTTACTTCATACTCTTAATAAGCCCAAATTAAGAGGAATTACAGCGGAATTATTAAAAAAAATTATTCCTTCTACGAAAGATCGACGATAAAGAAATACAGAACTACAATAAAAATTTTTCAAATTCAAAGTTCCACCAAATTACGCTCGAAACAATCAACTAAGAAAGGAAACAGTTTGGTGCTCCAACTTGTGCCGATAGGAGGATCAGGTAAAGAAGAACTCGGTGGTGATAGCTTTCCATCACACAATTTAGACTACACAAATTAATGAATTTTTAGTTTGAGAAAATATTATTTAGGTGTTTGATATTTTCCGCAGTAGATTGGTTTTTATAGGCAATCTACGAGGTATTTTTTAATAAATGTGTCACGATTAGGAAGGAACTGATTGGAGATTATCAATCAAAACCGAAAATATTTTATATGAAATTCGTTTTACACATCAACAAATACAAATAATAAAACATTTTTATTCCTCACTCTTCTCTTCTACTGGAAAGGCATAGAATTTAATTTAATCCACAAATGTACCCCGCATGTGCGTTCCGGTGTATGACAGGGTTACTAAGAAAGGTAATTGCAAACTGAATTCATTTTACTTCCATTATTGCTTTAAATGTAAAATTGGAATTTATTTTATATTTGTGAATCTTTAAGCGAGCGAGGTCCACAGTAAGGTTGCTGTATGTAATATTTATTTCCTTCATTGATAAAAAAAAAGAAAACAAACTACTATGTACAAAATCTACTTTATCAGCTAATAGCTGCGTTTGTACTCCTGAAAGTGCACTTAAATTTTTAATTATTTTCCAATTAAATTAAAAAGGATCCTGTCCTTTAAAGTATGGAATTGTTATCTAATTCTAAATTCTACGAATTACTCTTCCTCCTCTAACAAAGGCGTCCTTGCTAATCCACGCGTGTGTACCATGGCATCAGCAATATTTCACTTCAATATTTCTATTTATATTATAACACATTTCAATATTTCTTTCATAAACCACATGTAAACTACCGAATTTACATCACTGAAACCATAAAAATGATACAATGATTCAATACCAAAATAAGGTTAGCTATACCAAGTAAAAAAGGCTCTGACTTCCAATACAACTCAATGGAAAGAAACCAGCTGGTAGCACACGCACCCACGTTTTTCTCTTTCACAGTGTATTTCTCTTAAAATGCAGATTTTAAATTATCGATTCACATTACTCAAACCATATACATTACAAAATGACTCAAATATAAATGGATTTACCTATAATATGTTCTAAAAGTCCAAAAAACCTAATATGGTGCACCGATTTCCTATATATTTAAATGGCAGGATTCCGGCAGCTTGCCGGAACCGGTGTTGTAGGAAGATTTCTCAGTCGGGTAATGTCTGCGGATAAGTCCGACGTTTCGGGCACTCTCTCTGTGGCCATCTTCAGGGCATTACCCGGACGTTGCTTAGACATTACCCGTCTGAGAACCAGAGAAATCTTCCTACAGTAGATATGCCGGGAAACAACGAGATCTTTTCGAACCGGTGTTGGAGACATGCGCGCTCTATATATCCTTACTCTATGGTTTCAGAGCGATAGCCGCGATAGCTTTTCAGAGGGTAAACTTTCTGTGCATACAGATAAAAATATAACAATTGATATGTTTCATCTTCTAAAAACCTATTCAGAGGATAAATTGGAGTTTGTAGAAACCGATCATAAGTAGGATTACAACCCAAGTTAAACAATTAAATTCATTTAATCATACATGTTACCATCCTCTAGAAATATTTAGAACACTAATCAGATAATAAATAATAAGATCTGATCGCCATTGTAGCATGATGTTGTCATAAGTAAACTGATTCCTATTAGAAATTCTCTATAAACTCTTTCTGCGTATCGAACGTTGGTATGGTCGGCCACGAGGGGGGTGCCGTGGATGCTTAGCATCCCGAGTATGAGGGCGCCCCAAATTATGCCTTGCTGATGCCAATCAGTGAGATATTTGTAAGAAATTTTGCCCCATCCAAATTTTTCTTCCGCTAGTCGCGTGGCGTCTGCTGGACGCCAGTCAATACTATTTTGTGTTTTTTCGGTAGATATGCGCGTATAATGGTTTCTCCTTCTAGGTACCGTCCTCATTTCGACTTTTCTACAAGTCAGTTAACTCATATCAGATAAATGTATAGCAGGGGGCCAAGCATGGAGGGTGACGCTCCGCCACGCGAATATGGCTCTTGCATCGCTATCGAATATTTGGTATATAAATCGGCGTCGCAAATTGTCGCAGAATTTTATTTCAGATCTCTCTTTAGGAAGCTTCAAAGAACATGGTGGTATAAGTAAACCCGTGTACATCGTCGTACATCACTACTATTTTCCTCGCTTTAGGTGAAAAATTTCCGTAAAATATGGGTTCGCCATTTTGTTGTATAACTTATGCAAATGTTCTACTGTGATCATTCAAACAAAGTAATATGAAGAATAAATAATAGTTTTATAATAGAGCATCGTTTTTTACCCGATGATTTTGCTCGTTTGGGTTCAGTGTTGGCTTGAAGTTGAAGAAATTTGTGAAAAATAGAAGACCGGCTTTATTCGTAAAATTTGGTCAACTTTGACCCCCTGTAGAATTTTAATGCACGGGAATGAAAGTAGATGATTTGGTAGTTATATACAGAATTTCTATAGGAATAGCCATGCGAAGTTTCGAAGTCCGTGGTCAAAAAAACCATTTTCTAATTTTTGGCCAGCTTTTTTCGATTCTAACCCGCTGTGCGCTGTTCTGATATTTGCCTTGCTTCTTATGTTAGTTTTCAATCTGCGTATGTGCAACGCTTTTGTCTTCATCAATAACGTATCATATCTTATCCCAGTTAATTTGGCACAGGATAAACGCTACGTAGAGAAACAATATCGGCGATTGCTTTTTTTCAGTCTGCAACGTCAGTGAAACGCTTCGGCATATCTACGATAGTTTATTTTTATTTATCCCAGCCGGAGAGATGCCACGTCGGTTCACCAGATATTGAGCTATTTTCTTTTCTTTTCGATATGCAAATGTGCAACTCTCGCAGATCCTCCGTATAATTCTCTTAGTCCTCTTATTCTCTGTCCGTTGAACTTGTGACTGCAAGGAGCATCTTCATTTTCTTAGTAAAATTTGCGATTAGGTTCAGAGCGGTTCAGAGTAACGAGTTACTTTTTAGCGTGTTTCATTATTCAGAATCGTAAGTTTTATTTTAATTTATATTTCTGCATACATGTTTACTAAATTTATCACGTTATGATCACTAGAGTCAATCTAATACAGTGATACCCGCCTTTAGCGGAATCGTACGGTGCCCCAAATGTTTTCGTAACAGACATATTCCGTCATGTACATATTTGAATCACGCATGTGCTAATATCAATGCCACAGGTCAAGACCAAGAAATATTTCCTTCCTGGTCAGTTGGATCCATTCTGGTTAGCTGGCTTTTCACAGTGTCAGTTTTTGAAGAATTCCTTTAGGAAAAACTAAAAAGTTCTATACGTATTTGTTATTTGTAATTTATTAACCACGGTTTTAGTTATATATCTGCATTTGTACGCTATTTAATCAATTTTTTGTTGCAAAATTGTTAGTGATTGAACCCTTTGGTTCAACGAAGCCTCACGGCGAAAATTGAAATAGAAATTCATTAAGTCAATAAAACCCTTTCAAAATCAATAAATTCCTTTCAATATCAATAAAATCCTTTCAAACTAAAGTTCTTTTTTACTTTTCGGTCTTATTTTGTGGCTGAAAATCAATTTTTTACAGAATTCAATATGATTCTAGTCCATCCCTTAGATAAAAAATTTCTCTACATAAAAGAATCAGACGTGATTAGTTAAAAATTGTATTTTCTAGGACCTCCGCCAGCTCGAAAAACTGCGCTCTGAGAAAATCAAATTTATTGTTTGCTTTTCGTTGTTATAAAGGTTAATTTCTTGATACTTACAACCATTCAGCTATTTCAGGATCACATTGCAACCCTCCTGTTTCCTCAAAATTTCGCTTTCAGTTTATCGTTTTTTTAGGAAATTCTGTGCTACATTGACTGGTTTTTCGTTCACCGCTCGACATCTTTCATCCGTTTTGTCATTAATGATGCCCATTATTTCCATAGTTATCTATAAAAGCTTGAAGCCTTTATTGAAAATCAGTTGGCGATATATGTGGCAATTTCAATTATGTTAGAGCAGCAAGATTCTAAGCAGACTGCCAAATAGTTTCATTGAAGCTTTCATCGTTATTCGGACTAAATCCCCAACGGCACCGATTCAGCAAATCATACGGGGACGTCATAAATTGGCCGCATTAATCGTTGCACTTCGGAGAGAAGATTGTAGTCTTTCAAAGTTCCATCCGCTTCTTCTTGCCTCCTCTTGCACCAAAAATCCTCTTCTTTCAGACAGCTCCGTGCTTCGGTTTCCTATTCGTAGAAATTTTATACTTAATATTGCCCACGCGTTATTTGTCATACTTTCAACCGAATACGTGTTTATTGCGACTCCATAAAAAGTCGTCGCTAATGAGTTTGACCGGTAGCTTTCCGTCACTTCGTTCGCATATGCATTTGTTTATTTATTTACTTTGTAAAGTCTCGAATCCACTCTTATATGTACATGGTTAATGCATTAAAGATTATCCGTACAGTCTCCGTGGGATAAACTTATTAACAGTAGAATCGGTGAACTACCTTGCAGTCTCACCAATAACTTAACATGGAGTACCCACATCCATAATATATACGGAAAATCACTTAAGAAATTCGGCTTCGTAAAGAGAATAGTCGGTCGGAGCGACGAAAAAGTTCGCGAGCGATGTTATTTTGCGTTGGTTAGACCTCATCTTGAGTATGAGTGTAGTGTATGGGACTCTGCCGATAAGTATTGTATTCGAGAATTAGAAAATGTGCAGCGAAAGGCGATACGTTTTGTGAAGAACTGCTACGATAAATCAGTGACCGTCACTCAGATGCTTCAGGACGCAAAATGGGAATCTTAAGAAGATTTCAAGAAAGGATTAATTTACCGAATAAATGTAGAGAAAGTACGTTCAGAGATGATGTAGCCGATGTAATGCGTTCACCATGCTACATACGCCGTTCCGATACTGCGAGAAAGATAGGGAAACAGATGCTTGAACGAATCGATTCAAGAACTCATTCTTTCCGCGAACCATACGCAAAAGTAATTGCTCAGGGAAATAGAGTCACGGTGCATGCACCCCCTGCCATACGCCGAAAGGTGGCTGGCTGGGTACTGGAATGCATTCCTTTTTTACTTTTGCGTCCTGTTCCAGAAGAAATTTAAATATCTTCGTCTTTGCGCCATGTTAATCTTCAGCTCATGCAAACCTATCTGACGTGTCTTTTACTTCCATACCTCCAGTAATTCCTATGTGGGAAAAAAATGACATGGTATGAAAATCACTGGATATGATAAAACGTTTCGCCGACGTTATAGCGTACTCTGTTTCGTTTTCGTTCGAATATCTCTGATTGATGACCGATTTTACATTTGGATGACGCATAGGACGCTTTGTAGCTTCTTTCTTTCTTTTGCTTTTCAAGTCTTCTTCTCATGACACGTATTTAAAAACGAACAAAAACTTGCTTAAAATGAAAGGCGCCCATAATTGGAATAAGTGTTTTAGATGTGAACACAATTGTAACGACCGTGGGCTTACAGTCTTCTGTCAGAAATTGAAATTAAACATCCACAAATTTTAACGTCCAATATTTCAAGGTAACGAAGATGAATAAACCAACCGTAACGCCAGCTGTGGTGTACCTGTGGTGAGCTATACGCAGTAACACGCACGGCCGACTTCAAAGGCTCACTGCCTCCTTATTTTTACGAATTTCAATTTGCGCTTTTGATATAAAATTCTACACATCTTAAACTATCCAATTAAGGCAAAAAACATTCGGACTGCTTTTGAGCCAACTGAACAGAATGGGACCTTAATTGGCAAGATTTCGCAGTGTAAAGGTTCCGTTATATTTATTTATTTATTTTCATCTTCACTGCAATTTGGCCTTTTAGCCAGGTGGCAGTGCTGGAGGGGAGCATAACATATTAAACTTAGTATTGCCTGGCATTTGCCCAAGGACGGTAGGGAAACCCCTCCAAAAACCTCCCGTAGGCAATANCAAGAAAATCCAACCAACTTCGTCTGAGAAAACATCGTTGTTGAAGACTATGGAAAAACTACCTGATCAAATTGCAAATACCTGAACCAGTATTCAAATGTTCCTTTAAAATTCTCGAGCAGAAATATTTTATTTAAGACTAAATCGAATCAATCTCATGGATTCGTCTTGCGCGAATAATAAACCACGTGGTAAAGTTAACGAATGTTTAAAGGCGAGATAACAATAAAAACTTTAAAAGTACAATTGAATATCTTCTCGTTCTGGCGTAATCTTAGCTAATTCTTTTATGTATGCGCTGCTGAATCGTTACTTTTACTATCTAAAAAACTGTGCATTCGGTGGTAAAACTACGTCCTCTTATAATCTTTAGGATGTTTTCGTTTACTTATGTTGTGGCAACACTGTTTTCCCAGAACGTGAATCTTTCCTCAGCCTTCAGTTGAAATATTTTACTGAAATTTCTTTTCCTCCTATTTTCTTCATCCTATCGGTTCATCGCATTCCTTTCATTTTTATAATTTATATTTACATTAGTACTCCGCAAATTACATTAGTTAATTGAATTATTATTAGTGGGATCTCTGAGGCCGATGTTGGGAAACTAAATATTGAATATCCGGTTCAATTTTTGTGAGGAACAAACGAAGGTCTCCCCTTTCAGAAATATTCAGGCGGTTTCTTTCTTTGGTCATAATAGGATTAACAGCACTAAATCCTGATTCCACGAGATATGAGGTAGAGAAAGTTATCAATAAAGTGAATACCATTTTCCACATATTTGGATATAAGACCGGCATTTTTTTGTTTTGCCATCTACATCTACATAAGTACCCTGCAAGCCGCCTTCCGGCGTGTGGCAGGGGGTGTAAACACCAAGAGTAGAATTACTTTTTTAATTTATTATTATCGCGTATCGTTCGCGGAAAAAAAGTCTCTAAAACGACTTGTCCTCGCGTCTATTTCTCTTATTTTACGCTCACTGTCGGATCGGCCAAAGTAGCAGGGGGGTCGCATAATATCAATTACGTCATCCGAAAATGTATTTCCTCTGAATTTATCTAACAATCGCAGCCTAGCTTCTAATCTCCTTTCTTTCAAGGATTCCCAACCTGCGTCTGTGAGCATTTGCGTTACACTTGCTTCTCTGTCGTAGCACTTTTTAACAAAACGTATCGCCTTACGCTGCACTTTCTCGAGTTCGCGAGAGTTCGTTTCATCCGCTGGGTCCCATATACTCGCCGCATATTCCAGATGGGGCCTAACTAACGTGAAATAGCATCGCTCTCTAACTTTTTCATCGCATCTACCTACAATACGCTTTATAAAACCGAGCTTTTTAGTTGCTTTACCGCATATTTTTCGAATGTGTGTGTTCTAGTTTGATTTATTGGTTAGGGTGATTCCAAGATATTCTACTGAGATATTCTAATAGATATTCTATTCGTTCCACTAATTTTGTATGGGCGGTTCTGACTCAATTGTTTCCTTTCGAAGAAATTTACTACAGAGCATTTATCTACATTAAGATCTAGTTGCCATTTTTCGCACCACATTTTTATATGAGCTAAGTCGTTTGAGAGTGAAGCACTATCTTTGTCACTTGATATTTCTCTATATATTACTGAATCATCTGCAAATATCCTCACATTGCTATCGATCTTATCGATCGATAATTTTAAGTATCAGGTCCCGGAGGAAGTAAAGGAGAATGTAGAAGTAGAATGGAAGAGATTCAAAGAGTCTGTACTAAGAATTGCAGAAGAGGTGTGTGGTAGGACATCAGGTGAGAAGAAAGTAAAATAAACACACTGGTGGAATGATAGGACAAGAGAGGCTCTAAGAGGAAAGAAAGAGGCATGGAAGAAATGGATGAAGGGAAGAGGGCTAGAAGCTAAGACACTTTACGATACTAAGAAACGGGAGTGTAAAAAAGTTATAGAGGTAGAAAAGAAGAAAAGCTGAGAGGAGTTTACAAAACTCTTGGAGGAAGATGGTAAAGGGGACAATAAAATAATATACAGAATGGTGAATAACAAAAGGAGAGAGAGAGTAGAAAACTGTTTTATCAAAAGGAAAAATGGAGATATACTGACTGATATCAAGCAGATAATGCAAAGATGGGGAGAATATTTTGGTGAACTTTTAAACCCAAATATGAGAATCGATTGTTGACGAACTGGATGAGGATTTACATATACAACTAATGTCATCACTTTAAAATAACAAGCAGGAGGTTTTTTTCATGATTACACCCCAATTCATAATTACACCCCAAAATCGCTAGAAGAGCGCTAATTTCAATCTTTATAATTTTAAATGAGAGATATTAGGAATGACTCGTGGGCGGCACGAATAATCGGTTAGTAGTAGTATTGTTTAGTGGCCAACAAGAAGACGTACTTACTCCAAGGACAAGCGAATAATACTGATGTTTATTCTATTATTACCATCAAAACATTGGAAAATTGTCTTCCTTTAACTGGGTTGCGTATTGTGGACACCTGCCTCTTTCATTACCAGTATTCCTCAGTCGTATGACGTACTAATATTTTTCAGGCAGAAAGAACATTTAACTATTATTAAAGTTTGAAAGCTGTGCAAATTTTGGATCCATGAGTTTTAGACGAACAAACACATATTCAAACTTTCCACTTTATTTTTAAAAAGAAGATAATCAATTTTAGCAAAGGTAATTTCAATACGTTTTTAGGTTATCTAGTCACGGAATACATGAAGTGAAAAGCAATCTACACTATTAATATTAACATCAAATTTCCTATACCACCGTTTAATAGATACATTTTTAACGTGTTTCCTAATCATAACGGCAGATGGTATGCTATGAAGATGTGGTGGAATAATTAATGATGAAACAGAAACGGACTGGGCAACTGCTGGAGAATTCCTTCCCAGGATGATTGAAGAGAAATTTCTTTGGCAAACTTTGATAAGATAATGAGGAATATTGAAATTGTACAAATCTGAAGACAACATTGGAGGGAATTGCAAAGGAAACCCTACGTAAGTTGAAATTTAAAAAACAAGAATGGAATCTGCTAAATTAGAACGTGTGGGAATTAAGTCATAGCTTCATTAACAATCCGATCCTTGGTTGACACCCAAATCAGTGCTGTTTTAACGAATAATATTTGCTTGAAATCACGAAGAATCCCTCAGATGCTTCCCCTTCACCCACTGGCGGATCTGAGATGCGGGGAGATAGGGGCGGAGAATAGACCGAAGCCACTCAGATTATAATTCCAACGAATCGCTCAGCAATGATTATTACTCTCATTATTCAAGAAAATCCAACCAACTTCGTCTGAGAAAACATCGTTGTTGAAGACTATGGAAAAACTACCTGATCAAATTGCAAATACCTGAACCAGTATTCAAATGTTCCTTTAAAATTCTCGAGCAGAAATATTTTATTTAAGACTAAATCGAATCAATCTCATGGATTCGTCTTGCGCGAATAATAAACCACGTGGTAAAGTTAACGAATGTTTAAAGGCGAGATAACAATAAAAACTTTAAAAGTACAATTGAATATCTTCTCGTTCTGGCGTAATCTTAGCTAATTCTTTTATGTATGCGCTGCTGAATCGTTACTTTTACTATCTAAAAAACTGTGCATTCGGTGGTAAAACTACGTCCTCTTATAATCTTTAGGATGTTTTCGTTTACTTATGTTGTGGCAACACTGTTTTCCCAGAACGTGAATCTTTCCTCAGCCTTCAGTTGAAATATTTTACTGAAATTTCTTTTCCTCCTATTTTCTTCATCCTATCGGTTCATCGCATTCCTTTCATTTTTATAATTTATATTTACATTAGTACTCCGCAAGCCGCCGTATGGAAGGGAGTGTGAAAACACCGATCCTGTTAATATACTACCCAATTGCTATAAGGAAAATAAGACCAGTAATAGTTCTCGCTATAATCTCGCGAAATCTCTTCGCCCTCTCGGAAACCGCGCTCGCTGAGAACGGGAATCACGGTATCGCGTATTTCGTCGTGCAAATCAGTACTTAAAATTTTCTTGAACAGCTTGTGCCTATACTCGAATCTTCTATCTTAAAGAGATACCCAGCCGAGGTTTTTGATAATCCCCGTGTAGATATGTGCGTATTAAGAAGATAAATAACACTGTATACACATTTTCAAAGCAAAATGTCGTTCATACAGCCTCAAAGTATTCTTCGCTAGCTTAGATTCGCAGTTCGGAGGACTTATTACTCCGAAAGCATGGGATCGCTTCCATTCGCGCGCATTACGGTATTGGTCGAACTGTGCCAACGCTGTGCAAGCCCACCCACGGCAGAGGCCCCTCGCCCCCCGCTGCCGAACCCTAACTGCCTCCGAACAATGCTCATGAATGCCACTCCCATCCACACTAACGATTCGAGAAGGAGTCGCGCGTGTCGCTACTCCATAAACTGCCGCTCGACGAAGGAAGAGCTGTTTATATTTGTGCTCCGGTCGCTGTGGTGATGCCTCTCTTGGATTCCTAACTGACATCGAAAGGAATGGACTTTCTCGTGAGTACTCACTTGGGCATTTTCATCGCGTTTCGTTGCAGAGATGGAATGAATTTTTGGCACTGCTTTTCGGATAGGTCGGGTTGCTCGGCCGGGTTTCGACGCCGGTTCTCTCGCTTAAATACCACATGGATCGTCCGTCAAGTAACGAATGCAAAGCTCCGATTGTCATTTCCACTTGATAATAACTGTATAAGAACGTGTATGTTCTCTCACCTCAAGTGTTCCGCCGCTGTTTTAATTGTTCATTTAATTGCTAACAAAGACTAATCATATCTGTGAAAGAAATGTAGTCTTCTCTATTCATATTTATTTAATTTCATTCACGGATGTCAGCTAAATTTGTTCAATGTGGATTATATCTGTGTGACAACGAATGCTTTATGTAGATCTAGCTATCAAAGTGCCGAATTTTTTCCTTCATGAAACCTGGCGTTGGATTTAGTACTCACTTTCGAATGTTCTATCACAATCGTATTATTAGTATATACATACTCCTAGTACAGTCCTTGCATTCTGGGGAACGTAAATCATTTGCTCATCGTCATCGTGGCAAAAGACGGATTAAAATAGGAAAACCTGAGGCTAGAGATTTGTTTTAAGAAGCGTTTAAAACAAATGAATTTCAAAGACCATCTAGTAAGTAAGCGATTGGAAATCTTTCTCTAACCTAATCCCTCAAATGGAATGGACGATTTCCATAATGATAGGAAAAGGTGAATAACTTAGCACGGAACAGCCGTGCGGCTGAAACCCAAGGAATGACAAATGTTTAGGACAATATCATGCTCCTCAAATGCATCGAAATAATCTTGTCACAGTTCATATTAACGCATTTGGAGGATTATTTTTATGATTTGGTAAATAAGGAACAATTAATTATTCGAAGAGAATAGTTAGCGCGAATTTATGGCGCTTTCGCGGCACTGTATATATTTAGATAATTTGTGAATGAAGAGAGTCCTAGGCAAAGAGGAAATGATTAGGTGGAATTGAGCAATCGAGGAAAGTGGTGTCATATATTTCAGCAGGTAAAAGTCGCGGTAATCTTTGCATGTGAACCTTGAAAATTCTTCGCTGAGGATTCGCCGAAGCTTAATTTAAGCCGACCTTTCACATATCACCTCGATTCATTTTAATTTCTATACATTTCCAATTTATTATCGGAAGTAAACCTAGATGAAATGTACATTTTTTACGGAACGCAGGTATAAATGAAGATATTTTCCTTCGTGAACATTTTGTTATCACCTCACTTGACGAGTTGCAGAATATTTTGTGGTTATTTTACGGAGATCAAATATTCTTGCCAAATTGTTCTTATAAAGTTAGATGATTATGTTTACCTTACAAATAAATATGCTGGTTGGTGGTTATACAATCACGATCCTACATTTTTATTTTGAATAATTTCTCCATACATTTGAATTAATTTAAGCCCCATGGCAAGAGACGCGTAACCTTTTATGAGTTATGTATGGCCTTGTTTTGTGTACGATATTCAATGCTCTAGAAGCCCAATGAGATCCCCGGATTCGTTCTGCTGCTACTTTGCCCTCCCGATTATCCCCTCTCATTCACACACATTTGCGCGTTCAAATCTCCAGAGATTTCAATAGTTCCAGCAGTATTACAGACTGATTAAAACAGAGCCCTTCTTTTATACTCGCTAAGTTTTCAATACATGTTGTAAGTCGCCTTTGAGCGTGTGGTATGGGGTGTAAATTAAATACGATTAACCTTTTCAGCTTATTGTTGATGAGTATTGTTCGCGGAATGAATGTTTCCCCAGAGCGAATTATCCTCGCATCTATTTTTCTTATTTTACGCTCGTTGTCGGATCGGCCGAAGTAGCAAAAGAAGGTTGCTTAATACCAATTATTTCTTCCGCAAATTTACTTTCTCCGAGTTTATCAATTAATCGCAAACTAGCTTCGAATATCCTTTCTTGTGATTCTTTAGTTATAATTTCTTATAATATTCTATAATAATAAGTATTTATTTCTTATAATAATAATATTATTCTCAGCCTGCGTCTGAGAGAATTTTCGTAACGTTTGATTTTCTTTCGTAGCACTTTTTAACGAATCGTATTTCCTTGCGCTGTACTTTCCTGAGTCCGCGGTAACACGTTTCATCCGCTGGAATTCCAGATACTCGCCGCATTTTCCACATGGGGCCTGATCAAAGTAGAGAAGAATCGCCCTCTAATTTACAATGCGTTTTATAAAACCGAGGTTTTATTTACTTCGAAGCTTATTTTCGGGTATCTGTGCTGCAGTTTCAGTTTTTTATGAGGCGAATTCCTGGATATTCAACCAAATCTCTGATCATCTTACACTGGTAATTCTGACGCGAATGCTTTCTTTCCAATGAACTGCATAGTGAGACTTCTTAATTCGCTTAATTTTACAATGTTTATCACAACTATTCGGCTAGCATTGTCACGGCGAGGTAATCTTTGGCTCCTTAAAATTTCAGAAAGTATCCTGTCCCAATCCTTCTATTGTCTTTGTTTTTTGCCATGCAACATCAGATTGGTCACCGAATGAAAACCTACTTGTTCTTTTTTTGCGTTCATTGCCGATTCCATCGTTGAATGACGCTGTTGTCAAGGTTTTTTCAGTATTACAGACGCATGTCAATAATATATGAAGTTACATGACGTGGTATTTTTTAGCTAACGGTGGCTCTTGGCGAAGAAATATCAGCTGATGGAGTGCGAGCTCTTGACGAGAATATTGAAACATAACATATACTCACATTGTGTATCCTGCGAGCCGCCTTTGTGTACACGCCGTATGATCCGTTTTATTAATTTCGCATCGCTTGTCGTGCGCGGAAAATAATGAAAAGTACTAGAGCATCTATTTCTCCGCTTTTTCTCGAGGCATCCAATCTAACAGGTGTTTGTGACGTGTTCTGTGATGTCTTCTGCGAACGAAAAATTTCAAATTCATACTCCATTAATGAGCAGGAAACTTTTTTTGTTCCGCCTTCCACGAAACATCAACCAAAGATTTAAATAAAATTGCATTACATGCTTGAACGCAGTATGATGAACTTTGGTTGTCTTCTTCCTCGTTTTCGGGATCTCTAATTTTAATTATTCGACTCTGAGCAACCAAATGAAAAATCCGAAGTTTGTTTCTCCTATATTTATTAATCATACGTTCTTAAGCATTTTTATGCTATTCGATCTTGTGTATGCTTTTATAAGTAATTAATCTCTCCAGATCAGTAAATAAGAATTAGGTATTATATATATTTAGATGAGGGCTGTCTCTTTTGAGATTTTGTAGTTTGATATTTGATGATTAAGTCATCTTCAGCTGTATGAGAAGATAACTCCTGCATCACATCTCTCTGCTCGAAGAGACTTTCAAATTTATCTTAGTTTTTCTGCTCACTGCAGTTGAACTCTAGCATCGGTTGTGTGGCCAAAGAGGAAACAGTAACTTCTACCACTCGAATTAATTATCAGGAATGTTTTACCAAGTTAATCGCAACTATGTCATTTCCTCGCGACGTCTGAGAAATTTGCTTTCTCGCGAAAAGAATTCGCGATCTATTTTGTTTGGTTCCATATTTTATAAGATTAGGAATTGATTTTGATTCCAATTGTGATCAAAAGAACTGACGTTGGAAGGTGGTACATTGCCGCCGTTTTTAATGGTAATTACTTTAAAATTTTCGAGAAATCCTTTCCGAAATGCCCTTTTTCCCATATTGGCCAAGAAAGGTTGTCAATCGAATATTTGCACTCTCTAAGAAGGATATACCGTCATTTTGTGCTTTTATTATTAAATATATGGTCCGATAGATCATATCGATAATTTCTCTTTGGATGTTTGATTTGATTGTCTTGATTTGATTGTACAAACAGAAAAATTAACGAAACATTTTTATACTGATATACTCCTTTGTAGATACATAGGATGTTCATCTTCAAAAATGTGTCCTATTGCCCCTTACGACAACTTCTGAATACGCCACTGATTCTAATCTAATGCAAATCTAACCGCCGATAAATACGAGGGAGAGAATCTGAAATGTAGAAGACAAACGAAGATGTGGAAGTAACATTCGAATAGCAATTGTGAGGAACAAAAAATGGTGTCTTATCTTTTGATTTCGCAGGCGACAAAGCAGTTACTCATTGAGAGAGGCATTTCATAATAAGCGAAGATATATTTGAAAATTCGATTGATTGATTTCCGAAGCTGTTGAATAGCAAATTAAGATTTTTCAACATACTTGGCCTACTATCAATTACTTAGCACTTTATGCGAGTACATTTACATATTCATTGTGCAATCCGCCACTTTGGTGGAGTAAGGGCTTTCATTAATGTCCACATTGACCACTCTTTTAGTTCCTCTAAAAACATTCATAAAAATGTCAGAAAAACGAATCTTTCGGGTGAACGCACTTTGTGTGCCCTTTAACATTTGCTCTTTACTATATGGCACCGAAATTACAAGCAAGATCTGATGCATGAAGATCCCAAGAGCTTCTTCTTTAGGAATGATATCTCATTGTTTGGGGAGTCAAGAATCTAAGCAAAACTCCTTCGGCCATTTCAATGCATATTAATGTAAAAGCGTCTGAAATACTTCCTCGCGTTAATTCCTTGCATCATTACTCTGTGACACTTCATAATCCCTTGTCATAGGAACAGGTAAACGTCACAAAGAACTGTTTTTAGAGATATTGATAGCTTTTTATTTGTTCTTGCGTAAGACAAACCGCCAGCAGAGCTTGAAACAATCTCGCATTGACAACAGAAGATAATCTCGCCCAAATCAAGCGATATTATTACCATTAAGACATCTACAAATCAACTCAATCGATCAGCGATATAAGTTTATGATAATGTTTTAGACTTTTATGGAACTGTATTTGATAATCAAAAGCCGCACCCGAGAGATTTAGATCTGTGTAGATTGGTTTTCGAGCTTCTCCTTTAATAGAATTCATGAAGTTGGAAGATGATGGAATCGAGACAACCGATAAAAATGCAAGATTGAGGAGACGCATGGAGGTGAATCACGCCACGCATGGCAGTTTTTTTTTAATAGAATGTGAATTAATAGCGTTTGTTAAGTATTTTATCACTCCATTGAAAGCTCAGATTTACGACCGAAAATTATTCGACGGCCCAAATTGAACGCGGAAAATTTTACGCCTCTAATCATATAAACTCCAGTTTAGCCTCTAATCATAACGAACGAATCTATTTCGAAACAAAAGGGATTGAAGGAGTAGCATACGTGTGAATTCCCACGAAAGGATTTATATTTACATTTATACCCCGCGAGACGCCTTTCGGCGTGTGCTACAGAGATAAATCAACCAATGCCATATGGCGCATGGTAAGGGAAACTCTTACATACCTACTGCTGACGAGAATTTCTTCGCAAACCATTTCCCTAACATTTAATTCCTATAATTTTCTCTTATTTCCGTTGACTTGTCTGTCTATTATCCACGCCACATTTTGCTCAAAACCCGAACATTTGTGGATTTTTACAGTAAATCTTCGTCGTACGACCGTAATTGTTATGACTCGAATATTACAGAATTATTCGTTGAATTGACTTATCATTTATTCAGTCTTTTAATGGACTCCTGAATTCCCCCTGAGAACAAGAAATGGTCGAAAGGAACGCCACTCCAAATATATTCAGCGTCACGGGGCGGTCAATATGTCCGAATTACCGAGTGGTACTTTGTGTTCTAGGCTTTTTCTCACTGGGCCCACTCAAGTCATTGAATTTTCGACTGAAATTTTAACAAATGATTATTGCTTCACGGTGCTATATTTGTGGACTATTTTTCCAGATAGTATTAGGAATACCTGCCACTGGCTAGAAGGCCAAATTGCAATGAAGATGAAAATAAATAAATACCAATCATAGTCCGGTGATTTCACACCTCCTGCCTTCCGTCATAAAGCGGTTCGCGAGGTACTAATGTAAATATAATAATACTTAACAATATTAATCAATAACGAGTGTATCGATAATGAATTATTGTTGGATATATTTTGTCTTATTATTCTTCCTCGTCCTTGCTGTTAGAATATATCATAACGATCTCCGATATTCCGTTATGGATAGTTGTTTGCTGCGCCACGAGGAGTGAGTCACAATAGCCGGCCCTGCCAGTTAAAGTCGCAACTCAGTCTGGACGTCCCTGCTATTCTCCACCAGTGGATTCGATCTAATCGCTTGGATTTAGTCTTTGCCACAGAGAAAGTTTTGGTTTTCCCTAAGTCTCCATACCAAGCGACCTTCGCCATGGGTGCGTTTCCCGGAAGGCTCGAGAAGCAGCGGGTGGTTGCTATTGTAAATTCCAATGAAGGCTTGGAATGCACTGCCTCACCGTGGAGGATAATCGCCAGCTTTTTGGGATAGAATGGTTTCAGGTGTGAGTGCTCTGAGCGAGAAAGCACTGTACTTTTCTATATTTTTGGGGATTCCCCAACAGGTATCCGAAAGGAGGCTTTTAGAAAGCCGTTTCGTTCTTGATAATCCTTCTCATTGCAGAAAGAGCGAGGGTTGGTGCATGTTCTTTTTGTCGGACGAGATAACGGCAACCGGATTAGAGTCCTATTCACTCTGTATTGCTACGAGGGCCTCATAAAGACTCAGCCCGCAATCCACGACGGTGAACAATATTCGCGAAAATTGTTTGAAAACAAGCTGTAGAAGTAAATGCATTTTCTTCCTTTTGTTTTAGAGCCGCACGAATAAATTTGAGAATAACTTATCAGGCATCGCTAGAAATTACTTCATGATCTCTATCCACGTCTTTCTTCTCTTAGTTGAAGCAGTAAGATTAAAAATAACTACTCTGTACTAAAATAAACATGATTCGCCATGACATCGTGGGAAGAAATTGATTACAATGTTTATTCATTTCACAGAGTGTACTCCTTACCATTCATTGGCATTCCCTGTAAATACTGTTCGTTCTCTGTCAATGTATACTTTGCTGAATCGTTATTTTTACTATCTAAATATCTTTTCATTCGGAGGTAAAACTACGTCCTTTTATAATCTTTAGGATGTTTTCATTTACTTATGTTGTGGCAACACTGTTTTCCCAGAACGTGAATCTTTCCTCAGCCTTCAGTTAAAATATTTTACTGAAATTTCTTTTCCTCCTATTTTCTTCATCCTATCGGTTCATCGCATTCCTTTCATTTTTATAATTTATATTTACATTAGTACTCCGCAAGCCGCCGTATGGAAGGGAGTGTGAAAACACCGATCCTGTTAATATACTACCCAATTGCTATAAGGAAAATAAGACCAGTAATAGTTCTCGCTATAATCTCGCGAAATCTCTTCGCCCTCTCGGAAACCGCGCTCGCTGAGAACGGGAATCACGGTATCGCGTATTTCGTCGTGCAAATCAGTACTTAAAATTTTCTTGAACAGCTTGTGCCTATACTCGAATCTTCTATCTTAAAGAGATACCCAGCCGAGGTTTTTGATAATCCCCGTGTAGATATGTGCGTATTAAGAAGATAAATAACACTGTATACACATTTTCAAAGCAAAATGTCGTTCATACAGCCTCAAAGTATTCTTCGCTAGCTTAGATTCGCAGTTCGGAGGACTTATTACTCCGAAAGCATGGGATCGCTTCCATTCGCGCGCATTACGGTATTGGTCGAACTGTGCCAACGCTGTGCAAGCCCACCCACGGCANATAATATTTATATAATCTCCGCGCGTTGTACGCGCTCTAGTACAAGATCAAACCCTTCTCGTGCGGATTCCATACTGCCCAACAGTACTCAAATTTTATTCATTGAACATTCGCCAAAAGACACATTTAACATTTCCAATGTGGTGCAGCACTAATTCCATTTCTAACGCAGAATGTAATGCAAAATCTTTGTTCCATTTTTGCCGCAAGTCAAAAATCGCCGATCACAGTTAACATTCACATTTACATAAATACCCCGCAAACCGCCGTATGGCAGGGGGTGTGAACACCAAGCCGATTCTCAGCCTGCGTCTGAGAGAATTTTCGTAACGCTTGCTTTTTTATCGCAATATTTAACAAATCGCTTCGTCTTGCGCTGCTCGAGGTACGTCGTTCATTCGCTGGTTCCCACATACTCGCCGCATATTCCAGATAGGGCCTGACTATGGTGAAATAACATCGCTCTCAATGCTCAATCTACCTACAGTG
This sequence comes from Ladona fulva, assembly GCA_000376725.2. Classification (NCBI taxonomy): domain Eukaryota; kingdom Metazoa; phylum Arthropoda; class Insecta; order Odonata; family Libellulidae; genus Ladona; species Ladona fulva. The sequence goes on from KZ309038.1 coordinate 136,746, forward strand.
CGCTTTATAAAACCGAGATTTTTAGTTGCTTTACCGCAGTTTTGGGATGTGTGTGCTCCAGTTTAAGTTATTCGTAAGAGTGATTCCGAGATATTCAACTGAGTCGGCTACATTTACATTCATTCCACTAATTTTGTATGGGTAATTCTGATGCAATTGATTCCTTTCGAAGGAACAACAGAACAAAGCTACCACGGTTTAATTCCATCCCGAGTGACAGAAGATTAAAAGGAGAATATTTCTTATTCCTTTAAGCCGAGCTCTTCACGATGGAATCAAAGCGTCTCCGACACGGGAGGCGTTGGCAATGTCGAAACCCACTCAACGACAATCCGCATTCCCCAGAAATGCGATTGGAAGGAGTGCAGATGAGAGCGCAATTGAGGTGTCGCAANATTTCTGTTCCAGAATTCGCTCTGGATGTGAAAAATATTAATGAAACATTTTAATATCTGTAAATCTGTAAAAAAGTCCTTATCCTCCCTCAAGAAGTCATCTGAATATCCTACTAATTACATTGAACTAAGTTTTAGAATGAGATAAAATAGATACTTTGAATAATGAGGTAAGCGAAGAAGTGACAGTTATATAATTACGAGTAAAGAGTCGCAAATGCGCGTAGTTAGTGAATGTAACGACTGTTGCACTTGATTAAATCAGGAACAACGAAAAGTAACAATATAAAACGAGCAGGAATCTCTCTCGGGTTTCCATCCGGGCGATCGCAGTCATCGACTGCTGAGAAAGGAGCCGAAACATTACGATCGCCCGGATGGAAACCCGAGAGATTCCTGCATGCAGTTCGCCGGGAAAACATTTTTTTCAATATTTTGTTTCCGGGGTGATTTTCACAAAAGAAGCCGTGTTTTCGGTTATCGGTTCCAATTCGATGTCCTTCTAATCGGAAAAAATAGGTAAAAAGATTTCGATAGGAAGTAATTTGACTAGAACTTAAAATTTCATTGTCATTTATACGCCTCCCTCTCCTGTTTTATTTCTGGCAACGTGAGTTTTTTCTCTGTCGACGTGATGTTGCAAATATTTGCTGTTAGGCTATATGATGTTGTTTGCTGATATACTGTAGCATGAGGCTAACAGGGTAGACTAGGTATGGATATTTGGTGTTGATACACACCCTGCCATACGCCAATCAGCGGTTCTAAATCAGCGGTAAAATTCTAAGTTACTTTTGGTCGTTCTTTCCACAGAGCATTAGAGATGCGAACGGGATGGATTAGGTTAGGTCTTTGGTGTTGATAACCCCCTGCCATGTGGGTCATTCCATGTCAACTGGACCAATGGTCCCCAATCGACCACAGATTTCAATGAAATTTTGTGTGAACATTTACTCGTATTCTCAATGAACATTGGCAAGTTTTACATCCATCGATGCAGTATTTGTTGAGATATAGTCATTTGTTTGACCCCCTACCACAGCCTTCTATGATACGACATTAAGATTTTATCAACTTTGAGACACATTACCTCAGGCAGTATTCTGTTGAGGAGAGCAAAACTTAGTATTCTTGCACTTTTGTTGTTCTATCACAAAAAATAATAAACAAAATTTCATGAGCGAATTCCATGCAGAAAATTTGTAGCAAAATCGGCCAAAAAAATTATGGCTCGAAAAAAATTCACTTCACTTCAGTTTTCTGTGCCTCACCTAGTTAACGTCAAAATCTATCACTACGGCTGCATGATCGGATATTCCTTCAGACATTAAAGTGTTTGACATTCTCTCATGCGTATTATTAAGAAGAAGATCTAATATGTTTCTTTCCCTGGTAGGCTCTTTAACTATCTGATATTAATCAATCACGTCTGATACCAAGAAACCCGACGAGTGGAAGGTGGTCACCATTCGGGGGGATCGCGGGTTGGTACTGCGGAAGCAGGGAGTTGAGGAGGCCTCGGCAAGTTCTCTCCCTGTAAGCAATCGTTTTTCGGTGTTGTCGGAGGACGACCCGGAGGACATTGCGCCTGCTGCCATCTCCGTCTCCTCGGGGGTGACTGAGCCCGAAGAGGGTCAGGGGGGGGTGGAGGGGAATGTTAGTGTTAGGAAGCTCCAATGTTCGGCGTATAATTGATCCTTAACGCCCAAGGGCCCGCCGGGAGGGAGTGTGTGAGCGGGTGTTCTCCCGGTGTTTACCAGGAGGTACGGTGCCGCAGGTGACGAAAGAACTAAAGACGTCGGTATTGTCTTCGAACTGCTGCGAGTGGTGGTGCACGCGGGCACTAACGACGCCTTGAGTTTCGGTCTGAAGAGATTTTCCTGTCTGAAATGAGGTGTATTACGGATCCATTAGCCCTATTCCTTAGTCCGAAAAGTTAAAATCAAAAAAGAAATCAGCATGATTTATAAAACTCATTCTCAAAAATCCACTGAGTGGAAAACTTATCCTAAATTCACAGCACAGCCTTCATTACATTATAAATTATAAGGTAAAATTTTACTTTATAACAAAACAAAAGTTTTTAATAGGATAATATTAAGTATATTCCTTTGTTTTCTCCAAAAAAATGTAAGTTAAGATAACCAAGATAGGATTTCACGTAAAGAATGCGCCAAAGTACTACAGAAACCCAGAAAAGAAATACATATTCCAAATTGTATCTACAGAAATGTAAACAAAAAAATCAGCACTTCTTTCCTTCTAGTAGTTTATCTTTATGAAAGATGTCCACTTTTCAAACCTAATACAGTATAAACCGCCTTATACTGGGATATGACAACACTTATTTCTTCATCGGCGAAAAGCAATATCGAAGTTCTTCTCCTCTTTTGTTTTTAAGATAGTGCTTAACACTTAAGAATGAAAACTTTCCAGCTTCCATTAATCTGGGCCAGCCATCTACCAAAGGGGGCCCAAGGCCTACTTAGCCCCTTCTTTTTAGTAACATTTTCACAAGTGCTTTGATGGCTGATTTCATAAATCCAGGTCCCTGCAATCGAGTCCGGGACCACCTTAACCAAAGACGAATGCAATACCTACTTGGATATCCAGGAGGTAGCCCTTCTCTTTCTCTTCCTCTAACTATGTGATAAGCAATTTCCAATAAATAAAGAAAAACATTGGATGTAACAAAGCTTTTTACATTAAGTGTATCTTTTACTCCTACCGTATGGAACGCTGCTTGTTGGTGCATCAACTGATTAATTTGTCAATATGTGTAAAATGCATGAAAGAGGAAGTGTTTAGATGTAAAAGAGTAACCAAGGACTAGCACGATGGTTGCAGAAAGCGAAATAAAAATCAAGTAAGAACCTGTGGTAGTAAAAAAAATAAAACAAGCAATGTTTGTGAAAAACAGCGATTCACCGAAAACACAGCAGCAGAATGAGAGAACGATGTTAAATGTACATTTCGAGAGCTTAGCTCTCGTCTTCAGTAGCTGAGGTGTTCTGGAAGTATGGCGAAGATTTTTGGTGAACCTATTGTTCATTTGCTGTCGAAGGTGGTCTGTCGGGTGGCGTGATGGGGGAAATTCTGTCTCTCAGTGGAGTGGGGGGAAGGGTTGTCTGCTCTGAATAATTCGAAGAGTGGCGACTGGGGGAGAGGGCCTAGATCGCTGTTCATGGCAACTGTTTTAAATTTATGTAAAAAAATGCTTTCGTAGGCGTCTAATAAATGTTCTTTTTGAACATGTTTCAATAAATTAAGCTTCTCTATTGTGATAGGACGTTGTTGTTCCTCAATATGCATTGCTACACTTGAGTTTCTTGAGCGGTTATTTCTAAAATGGTCCAAATATTTTTTAAATCCTGTTTTAATATTTCTCTTAGTTTGGCCTATCTATATTTTGATGCATCCTCCACAGGAAATTTTGTAAATACCTGACTTGTTAAATGAGTCAATTTTATCTTTCGGATTTTGTAATAAGTTTTTTTCATTTTCCGTGATTACTGTAAACAGTTTGCAGAGAAAGTTTTTTTTTAATATACTACTCTGAATAAATCTTTTGCATATATACAGGAATGGAAAGAGCCCTCCTTTGAAGCTGTTAGTAAAGTGGTTTTTACCATGAGTTTTGTACAAAAGAGAAAAAAGGATTTTTAATGCCTTTAGAGAGAGCATCTTAACACGGTTTCACTGTGTATCTTTACATACTTTATATTTCCTTGATTTTTTAAAGAATGAAAATCAAAGAAATCATGTTATCAAGATAAATATTACAATTTTAATCATAAGTATTTTATTTCTTAATTCATAAGTTAGCTAGCATCTTTTTATATTGAGGTAAATCTCTACCGAGACAGACAGTTTTATATATATTCTTACGAAATATTCAAAAATAGGTTTTTTAATATATATTGCCTTACTATGATTTAATAACAGGTTTTAGTGGTGTAAGGTGTGTATATTTTTGTCTTACATTCTAAGGTAAGAAGTTTAGAATCTTAGAATAGATGTTTGTGTTTGCTAATTTACGTCATGAGCACATGTTGTTAGAAATGTCTGTCTGTTTAGTAACATTATTCCTCAAGTACTACAAAGGGCTTCCAAATATTAAGCACCTCTGTGCTAAGGAAAATCAAAACTATCTATTTTATAATCATAAAAACTAGTTATTCCTATTCCATATTCATTACTTTATTTTTCAACCTTATCTTATTTTTATGGCATTTTTAGTTTCTGTACTATACCTTCTATATTCCAATATCACACAATTGTTCCACAAACTTCTTTCCTCGCTATCCACAATTTCATTTTGTTTATTTTTATTCTTCTAGGTGCTATGATTCTTATAAAGTGGATTTACCTGTGAATAAACAAATTTTGTAATGAAACTATTATTATTATATCATTACAGGTATATTGCAGAGCTACCCTCTGCTATTTTCTACTAGTATTTCTTTGCCTGTTCTATTCACCTACCATTGGTCAAAATGTCAGGATAATTTCTTATGATCCAAGTGGTGACAGAATAAGCCAACCACCACCTTCTCCATGTCCACAAATATTTCAATACCAATATGGATCAAACGGATGGACTGGCGTAATTGCCGTACCACCTCCAGCTAATCCGGATCCCAACCTTAGGAAGCTGCTGCCAGTTAAACTTGAAGTGCGCCTGAGACTTGCAGGAATTCTACCTACAGTATGTATGGGTTTTCTTTATGAGTAATCAATTCCATAAAAATGGGATCTCGCTAACCACACTTAAAAAGAATGGTATTTAAGCCTTCGATCATCATCATTTTTGAAATGTTGAAACATGTACAGAAAGAATTTAAGTAGACTCAACTTGCCTAACCACTTGCTTGATACCTAAAGTAAAAATGTAAATATGTAATAACTTAATACTATTACCCAGTAAATAGGATACAATAAGTTTATATTAAATTATGTTTATTGTTTAAGACCATGGTTATTAAAATATTTAATGTACTACCTACTAAACTGAAAAAGAATTCAGTGTGAGTATTATCTATCTTTGTTTGATTAAAAAATATAATCAAAAGACAAAGTTTATCATTTAATGAAACAAATATTTGATTAGCAAATTTTATTTTTTATTTATGATATTAATATATTGTTTGCTTCAAGAATTCTGTTGGTGTGATGGATTTCTGATTGCAAAAAATAATTCAAAGTAATTAACATGTAATAAGACAGTAATACAATAGAATTTGTATCATAATAAATTTCTCTGGATTACCATATGTTATACTATTGTTATATCTGGTGAGACATCTGTTCACTGTCTGTATTTTTACTGTTAAGTATGTAAATTTCACATATCTCTAAATTACAGGTGTCAAAAATAGAATTATTTCCAAAATAATTTTTTGTTGAATAATGGTCCAAAGAAGAAAATAACAAAAAAAACTGTTTTACTTATAAATCCTTTTGGAAACTTAGATTTATTTTCAATGATCTTTTATTTGTATAGAAATATGTTGGAAAGTTAGAGCTGGCTGAATCTAAGGAGTTGGTGTGGAGGAAAGTCATATCAGGAGCCATAAATCGACCTATTTTATATCGGTTGTACTTTCCAACAACATCTCCATTACCTTACCTAAGTTTGATCAGCATGAATGGTAATCTGGTCTGCTCTGGACATTTTGGTAAGTATCTTATTAAAAAAGGGTCACATCGAAGGTGAAATTTATGAAAGAGTAGCGAAAGAAGAATATGAATCCCATTTTCATTGTTTATTTGATTTTCTTTAGTGTTTTAAAATATGCATTCTCTAAAGGATGGGGACTGCCTTAGGAGATAAAAGAGTATTGACTCTGAACTTTGTATAATTGTATTGTCTGAAAAGTACTGTCTCCCACATTAGTCTTGCAAAAATTTGGGTACCTTCTGATGATTTTTAATTTTATCATTATTTGATATCTCTATTTCCATAAGGATAAGACTTGTAATTGCATTATAAAATTCAGTTACAATCTTCCATCATTGTAATTTTACATTTGGTATTTGACCTTATAAATTGGAATGGATCTGAATTAATTGTGAGTTTATAGGTGAATTATGACTTTATGGCTGCATCTTTTACTATTCTGTTAATGGTCTTTTACGTGGAGAAATTTGAAAGCTCTTCTTATGTATTTGAAAAGAGATGCTTTTAATGACTTTTCTTTTCTGCCACTTTGAATATTGTTTGAAGGAAACTGAATGACTGCATAGAATAATATATTATCTTTCTTCTTGCAAGAATGTGTTTTCTCTGGAAATACTGAGCAAATTTATTCAAAGTTCTTATTCTCTCTTACTTCTTTTTCTAACTGCTCATCCATTTTCAAGAAAATTTTTGTTGACTACACTTATTTATTAAGATTATTCGTAAAAATGTATGCCATATATATACATATACAAAATACAATATCATAGTATAATATCATATACTTCCTTTCAAGTAATCTTTTCTAATTCACAAATCTTTGTCAGTCTTAAAATTTCTCATTGCCTCTACCCACTTCAATTAATTTTCAAAGTGATCATTATTGAAAAACTTCTTATTAATAGGATTCCTATAATTATGTCCATCCTGCTTGGCACCTGCAGATTTCCTTATCATTGATGATTATTTTAGGTATGATCTTCTTTTCTACTGCCTCTGTTATGCATTGCAATTCTGTCTAAAATAAATGTAAATTTGGATTATGGTATTTCTGTTTAAGAGCTAACATTGTATTAAATGGAATAAATTAAAACAGTTAACTGGGGTTACGTCAGGCATGTATCATATTTTCATATCTATGAGTTGAAAAGAGCTTTTCTATTCTCATTTACCAGACAACATACCAGGACGTGTCTTGACAGCTATCACTCTGGAGCATACATTCTACCCATCTGCAAATGCTCTCAATACACGAGGGGATTTCAATGGTGGGGATGACTTTCATTCAGCCAGTCAACAGCCTGCCACTGCTTTCTTGGGGGGCAAAGGGGCTTCTGCTGCAACCAACACATTTCAAAATGCTGGCACAAATGATGGTGGTCAAAGCCATCCAGAAGGAAGACCAACTGTACTACACCAAGGAAGTACACAGTTTGCAGCTCAGCCGGGAGGAGTCTTTCATCCAGGTGCTGTGGGTAGTACTAATCCTGGAATATACCATCCTTCTGATATAAGCAGTAACTTCCAATCTCCAGCAACGATAAATGAGCAGACATTTCCTGGAACAACCAATTTTCAGTCAGGAGATGAAAACAAGGACAGACCTAAAGCTGGATTAGAATCGACCCCAAAGCCTGGTAAGAAGCTAATTTCTCATATTTCTCAAGAAATAGTACAAGTCTCTCTAATACCTGACCTGGCACTATGGATAACTAAAGAAAACATTTTTGTTCAGCATGGTTTCTCAAATTACATAAAAACAAAACCTTGCTGCAACTGTATATTTACTCAATTAATTCAACCAAAAGTGAGTAATTTAATATTCGATTATATCACTTTTCAGATCTCAACCCTCAACAGTCCAGTTTTCTGAGAAATTTTCTGCAAGGGCAAGACAGTGAGTATAAATTTGCTCATTCATCTTCGATTTTATGATTTTTCTTTATATATAGTGTTTGATGGTTTCTGAAACACCTTTTTTATAAAACTATGCCTCAAAAATTACCCACAGATCCCATATATGCAGGTTAGGTCTTTTTGCCATTTTGCCTGTTTCCACTATAGTGAAGTATATGCAATCCATATATTGAAAGACAACTGACATCAAATGGATTATATGATCTTAACTAAATGAAATGCAAAAGAAACTTAGAAATTAAACAGAACTAAGTAAGTTTGAATGGTGTGGTTGGCTTTTCTCCATTTTTCCATAAATATTACATTTACGAATGGAAGGAAAGAGAAAGGTCAATTACAAACTTAACAGTAGAAAAATCATTGGAAAATATCACACGGTATTTTAGCTAAGGTATTCATATTCCCCCTGCCATAAGCAACTGGCACTTGCAGCCTCTTACAAATCTAAATACGTCACTTGAAATTGAAGCAGGAAGTAGCTCAAAACATTAAACGAGTATCCAGTACATTTCTTTTGGAGAGATATTTAATACACCCTGGCATCGAACCAAGGATCAATTAAACAGTTTTTAAACTTGAAAATGATAAACAGCCACAAATACTATTTATATGCCGAATTTTAGCTATTTCACTCTTTGGCAAGTGCCCTGAAAAAAATTTGAATATTTGAATGATAGAAATGTGTATCCTATAACGATATTGTGAATTTCAACATTCTATCTTAATGGAAAGTACCTGGCTAGCACAGACCTACTTGTTGACCCAAAATGTACGTAAGCATTATGTGAAATACAGGGAAACAATTGTTGTTTCCCTGTATTTTATGTAATGCTTACATACATTTTGGGTCAACAAGCAGGTCTGTGCTAGCAGGGTACCCTAATCAAGTTTTTGAAAATTTGCTCAATGTATTTAAACAGGAAAAGTACCATTTTTGCAGCCTCAACCCATGATATCTATGATTGATGTCTCCATTTACTCCGTAGAAACTCAGGGTCTCACAGAGAGCCAGCTCAGTGAGGCTTTTTGTTTAGCCTCAGCATTTGTATCTAATAACTCATCTATCTGTATATCAACACCTTCTTTTGTGATTCCAATATGCCCATTATCAACTTTTCCTGTGCTGACTAATGTCAACCTTGTATATTGATATCAACCAATGTATAATCTCATCCAAAACCTTCTAAACATTCCCAAGGCTTACATAATTAATAATGGCTTGCTTCCTAACCTCTCTCCTTCACTTTGGAAGTGTATATATAACATTGACCATACTAGTAAAATTATAACTAGGTGTAGAACAAAATATTTTTCTGCTATATTTTCCATGTACTATTTTGTATATAACATCCCAAATGGACTTATTACTAAAATACTATGAAATTTGTAAAATCTATTTAAAATCTTTGATTCATTTGACAAATTAGATTTCCTTATTCCATTAAAAAAATTGGCAGAATAGGTCATTATATCTCTACCTAAGATAACTTGAAATTAGAAGCTATCTTCATCCTACTCTGTGAATAGAGTTAGAGTAATTATTATCTTCCTTTTCTAGAGTAGCAGATGTTTGTTAAGTTTAAAAAGTAAAGCATCTTAAATACATGACTGTGAATTATGATTGTTAAAAGTTGATGTTTAAAAAATAACTTAATACAAAATTCACTCTTTTGTTAAGGAAATTGCGGAAAACCGTTAGCTAGTAACATGTTAGTTGTAAAAGGCAGACCTGTGACAAAGAGGGGAGACTGGCCTTGGATGGTAGCCATCTTTGAGAACATCAATGACGGAGTGGGTATTAAGTTCCATTGCAGTGGAAGTCTTATCAGCAGATACTATGTATTGACAGGTAAGATGGAATATCTATCTTTATTATTTCTTATTAATGCACTGAATTGTCTTAATTTAATATGAACATAACATTATTTGGTCAGCCTTGGAAAAATCTCAATAACTTTTCAAAGGGTTAAGATAAGTGATCTATTTTTTATCAAGTTTGATATTCATCTCAAATTGAATAATCTTTTTGTTTCTCATTACATTGACTTCAAGTAATTCTTTCAGTTGATTATACCTGAAGAATTCCTTGATTATGAACATTACATACATATACAATTATTTACATAATTTGTTATTCTTGAAATATAATTATGTGGGGAAAATATATTGCAGATCTTAAAAATATTTATTAAGGTCTACTATATCTTCAGTGATGAAAATGAGTAGTTACTATATTTAAGATCTTTTGTTTTTTAATTAAATTATCCTTTACACTGTCATGTTAAGAGTCACTGTAGCTGCAGTTTTTTGGCTGATCAATATATAT